>CAJNDS010002468.1:1172500-1293656 GCA_905221605.1 Symbiodinium natans | reverse complement strand
TTTTCGCAGTGCTTTTCCCAGAGCCCCCCGGCATCCGGATGCCCGTATAAAGCTAGTCTCAGTGGCACCACGGGGTCGTCTATGCCCTCCCATTCATCTGGCCACCTATCCCTCGGGATCCGTATCCATGTTTTAGGCCCCCCCAACAGCGCCTGCGTGTATGCCGACTCACCGTCCGACATCTCGATGTCGTGTCCTGGCAGCATCCCATAGGCGTCCGCCATCTTGCCTGCCTCAAGTGTCGCGGGGCATGATGTGATTTCCTGAAAGATGGCCCACTTTCCCTCCTGGTCTTTGACATGACATCCCTCAAACACAACTCTCCCCTTATACTTCCTAAGAGGATCGTCTTCAGCAAGCTCCCAGTTCTTTTCCACACAAATGTCGAAGATACGACCTACATGAGCTATTTCCCCTCTATCCATTGCCTCCCGTTGAACGTCCTTCCACGAACGCACCTCCTCCATTATCCAGACCACTTGATCCATCAGCTTTTTCCATTCCTTATCAAGCGCTGCCCGAGCCTTGGGGTTGATCGCCCTCTCAGCTTTCGTCACGGGTCTAGCGACAAGTCCGAACACTTCCTCGATGTCTTCCTCTTCGTCCTCTATGATTGTGGCCATCAGTGGCTCACATTCTCCTACTGTCTCGTCGATGCTATCACACACTTCATTTTCCGCAACCTCTTCCCAACTATCCTCTTGATCTGCATCCACCTGTATAGCAGGGACCGCGACTATTCCATCTCCATACTCCTCGTCTTCAGTCTGATAACCCTGCCGGATCAAATTATCAACGGGCGTAGTATGCTTGTTCATGAAGCATGCGAAGCATAGCGTCATCGACGTGAGGATCAAACTAGGTACCTTTGCTTTTCCCTCCAGCAGTCGTCGACATTCTCGGCATCTGTATGCCCTATCCGAGACATGCTTGACGCCGATTCGCCGCCTATCCTCATCTCTATTCCTCCCTGCTCTCAGTCCATGACCCGCACTATCCCTGTCTCTTTCCCTCGCACGGGCCTCTCTTGCCCAGATTGCTTTCTTGCTCTCCCGATGTGCCCTACGATGTCTCACTTCCTTCACGTTCTCAGGCATCATGCACCCGCGCATCCTCGGTCGCAGACATACTCCCTTAGCGAACTCCATTCTCATGATTGGCCCCCCTCTTCCTCCAAACGTAATGGGAAAGCTATTCCTATTCTGTATAGCCACCAGGATTTCCCGCTCAGGTGATACCTCGTATCCTATGACGTCGCACATAGTTTCCGCCACAAGTTGTCCAAGCGCAGACACTCTCACACTTGTGCCAGGATCTTCCGGATATGCTATCCCAGTACGAACCCAGGTGTATCCTATCAACGGAACATGGATGTCGTCCTTTAGTTCAAGGACCAGTGCATTCCTCTCTGCCTCCCACATGACTATGTCGCATTCGCCCTTCTCCATAGTCTCGAGGTTGATGGTTTCAGCGTGCCCGGCCCTGAAGAATGCCTCATCCACAGGTTCCCGTTCCTCCTCCAAGTCCGACAGCGTCCATCCTTCTGAATCAAACACATCGCTCTGGTCGTCAAATCCGGAGCTTTCCTCTCTATCTTGGTCGTGGCGTCGGTCTGTGTCGCTGCTCTCCCTCTCCCCGGTCAGCACTACTATCCATCCGTTGCAGTTCATGTCTCCCACCTCGAGCTCTTCTCCAGGGTAGGCTACCGCGGCCCCTCCGGTGCTATGTCTGGTGCGGCGACTGTTTGGCTTCATCATCATAACCTTGCCTATGTCGTCGCCGTCGACCAGGATCACGCGCAGGTCCTGTATGTGTCTCGCCCGGGGTCCGAAGACCTCCCCCATTGCCTCTCGGCCTGGATTATTCATAACTATGCATCTTTTCCATCTGGGCTCCTCACGACTGATGTACGGTGCCCCATCCTCGGCAGCCGCAGCAGCATAGTTCCTCACCAGCGTCTGATCTTCTCTATCCGTAGCATCGTCGACGTGCTCGTCGTCTCCCTCCATGTCTATCACCCAATACGAGTTTCCTCCGTTCATTCTTCTCTTGGCTATCTTCAGCAGCTTCTCTAGTGATCCCCCAGTCTCGTCACCTCTAATCGTTCCCTTTTCCAGCTGTGCCAAGGAGTCCACGTCCAGTGTCACCATACCACTGCTATATCCGAGATATTCTCCCTCGTGTTCTTCACATGCCATCGACACCGAGTCACCCTCTTCCTCGCCGCAGATGTTTACCACGTCCTCTATCACCTTGATCATTTCGCGTATCGCTTTATGCTCCTGCTCTCGTTGTACGTCCATTTTCGTGTCCGATATCCTCACCATGTGCGACATTAACTCATGATCCCTTGGCATATGATCGCATGCTAACATGTCCGCCGCGATCGCATTCATCATACATGGTGTGATCATTCCTATGTAACACGACGCGTCCACCCCGTCATTCATACCCAGCATGCATCCATCACTCCGTACTATCCACATGTCCCAGGCAAGCGCCATTCTAACAATGGTCTCGTCGGCCAATCGACTTTTGCCGCCTATCCAGATGGTCGTAGCCACTATTCCTCTGCTGTTGGCGTCGGTGATAACCTTTTCTATGTTACCAAACACTCTATCTCGAGCCTCTCGCGTACTATCTAGACCTTCCTCACGTCTCCAACCGGATGCCTTTCGATCAACTTCTACACTCATGCCCTCGCTAGACGCATCGATAGCGATGACCACATCCGTCACGCCCTCTCCTATCACACATCCTTCCCCCGATATCCAAGATACGTTCTCACCTCCGTTATCCCCTATTTCCTCTATTCCGACCCCCATGACCTGCACTTTAGGCTGCTCGCCCAACTCCCTCATTATTTCCCCAATGATGTTGTCGGACGGCGTTCGCGCTATTCCAGCTGTGCTGCACAATTGATTGATGGTTTTCGCAACCTCCTCAGTATCTCCCATCCTGGATGCCGGTGCGGCAGGTTCTGCTGATTCTCCTCTATCCCTGATTCGTCGGTCTTCTCCTCCGTCGGGGATGTACCAGAACTCCGTGATGATGTCCCTGGGCACAACGAATCGGTATCTCCCTCTATTGCGCATCATCTCCGCCTGTATGCATGAGTCATACTCAATGGATTCTAAGACCTCTCCAGTATTGGCGCTCCGAGTGACCCTCCACCAGAGCTCGAGCCGTCTTTTGTCCCTTCCGCCATAGAATCGGTAGGATGTGGCGCGATTGTTTCTTACTGCCCACACTCGGCCACCCTCAGGCATTCCCGATGGAGAATCCCATCGGTACTCCTGCGGTGAGAAGTCCTGGCCATGGTCGGTGATTTTCTCCCTCCATTCTCGAACTCCAATTTCTGCGGGACGCGGTCCTATTTCCTCTTGCCCTCGAGCGGCAGAGGGAGGCCTCTCTCCTCTAATGATCCTCTCTTTGTCTCCCTCTATATAGCGCAGTCGCTGTCCCGGACTCATCCTATTCCACTCTGCCGACGAAATGGAGTTGGGTTTGTGAGATCTCGCGTACGGCCGTTCTATCCTGGGCATGTCCTGTTCGTAGTCTAAACCCACCCCCCGTATACCCGTCGCCTTCTCTCCCCGCGCCCGCTCCCTGGCTTCATCCTCTATCTCTCCCTCAGGCTCCCCCTTTTCCCAGAACGTAGTGCACCCCGTCCATTTCTTGGTGATCTTCTTCTTGCCCTTCATTCTATCCTCATCCAGTACCTCCGATGTACCATCGGCGTACACTATCCACGTTCGCCTCCTTGGACCCAGCTCTCTATCCCCGGGGCCACCTGTACCTTTGACCTCCTCGCCTGGGGTACACAGCTCCTTTCGGGGTAAGATGTGATGAAGCGTCCACGAATGGTCTATCTCATCATGTTCCCAGAAATCCCCGTTTTGAAGATGCTGATCGTCGCACTTAATTTGTCTCATCACATCGGCTCGTACCCTTCTCTCCTCTGCGAAGATTTCCTCCGTCTCCTCTCCTTGCTGCCCCTCTCTCTCCAGTTCCAATCTGGCCAGGGCATCAGCTCGAGTCGCTGTCATGATTCTCGACTTCCTATCAGCCACAGCTTGCATCGGGAAGTAGTTGGGCATCTCCTCGTCAAGTACTATCCTCTTCACGCGGTGTATCGACGGTACCGTCCATCCGTGATACAGGTGCGCCAGCTCAACCACTATATAGTCTCCGCTCGGAACACCCCCTGGTTGGAGCGCGTAACCTAGGAACAATCCGGGTGATGTCGGAGTGTCGAACTTTGCCTTGGATGCCATGGCATACGCTTGCTCTTCCTCGGCGTCGTGATCTACATATTCTTCCCCATCCCCACCGTTGTCTGCACACGCTGCCTGGCATAAGCCATCCGCTAATGTCGCAAAGTGCTCATCCAATCTGAAGCCCAGCCTCATCAACTTCCACTTGTCGTCCACAGATGCCTTTTTACCCGCTGCCAGGGTATATCCCACCGCTATCACTCTATCCTCCGGCGCCAAGGCATCTTCGGTAGCATGCCAAACTCTTGGATTGAACTTTAGCCCACTATCAACCTTCCGAGTCCTTCCCCATATCCATTTTCCCGGAAGCACCTCTTTCTTTATCCCGGCGGCGTCGCCACTCTCATTCTCACACTGTTCCTCTTCTGTCCAGATCATAGCTTCACCCGCCCTCTCGCTTACCGGCACAACAAAGTTGTACGTCTGGCTCTCGTTAAACTTGTCCTTGTGAGGCCCCATCCTGGTTCCGACAGACACAATCACCGTTGTAAAAGTAGCTTCTGGGAAACATTTTGCTATCAGCTCGCAGCACACCATGGCTATCCCCGGATATTCTTTGGCACTATTCGTAATGCCAACCTTTCCTCCGTACGCATACAGCCCCAGGACTATGAACCCTCTACCGGTGGCCATGCTCCGCGAATTCTTCGCTATTCCTTTTTCTATCGAAGTGAACTTCAGGATGATGTCCTTTGCATGCTGCACATCAAAGTCCTGCGTCATGACCATATCGAGCGCACGTCTATCGATCTCTCTCAGCTCTTCCTCCCTTTGCGAGCGTTGTTCTTTGGTTTCCTTCGTTTCAGAGGGCAAGGCCATGCTCGAAACATCTTCATCAGCTCCGAGAATCTCAAGAGCGTCATTTTCAGGATCCCCCCGTTCGAGCAGGGCCGCGTCCTCTTTGCCAGCTTTTCTAGGCTTTTCGGCAATGGGGAGGTAGTTAACAAGTGCCCCGAAAGGAATCAGTTTCACTTTGTCTTGCTCGTTGCCATGTCTTTTCCCGTACGGGCTTACCCCGTCCACCTGTTGTACGTTCCTATGGAAGCAGAACGTCTGCACAGCGTATGGCCACCACTTCGGTTCTAGTCCTGCTTGTCTCAGTAATACTCTGCCACCGTAGATTACTTCTTTGACCTTGAGCTCGGCTATGCTATTCGTTCGGGGTAATCCGGGTGTAGAAGTCGCCCTGCAAGTTCCTATGACATCGCAGGCTTTTGAGAATTCACCGGCTCCGTCTGCGTACAGATGCACCACCATATCTGGGCCTCGGAACTCGTTGATAGCTCGCACAAACTCATCCGTTCCTCTGGACTTCACGGGCGTGCAGTGTATCCACTGTGTCTTGAAGTCGAACATCACGATTGCGTTGTTTTCTCCGCGGATTCCCTTGTCTTTGTTGCTGCGAAGCACTATCGTGTCAGCAGTGACCCTCTCTCCGAACTTCTCGGCACCCTTGTCGGTGATGCCTTCGCCCCTGTTGAAGGGAACGTTTATTGCTTTGCCTTGTCGACAGGCAACGCAGTGCATGTTCTTTGGGAGATGCGTGAGCAAATGTTCCGCCGATTTTGCATACTCCGGTGAGTATCTTGCTCTCCGGATGCTCACAGCTTTGCTCGACCCTATCCCTTCGCCAAGTCTATCCGCAACTCGAACTTGATCTGCAGGTCCGACTTCTGCCTCTGTTTGTTCCACTTCTCCCATGCCACCGGCGCTATCATCCTTCTGAGGCTCTCCCACTCCTCTTCTGGCCTGTTCTTCGTCGGCTATTCCGGGTAAATCTATATCAACATCCAATTCGCCTCCGTTTTCGGTGCTTTCTTCTTCGCCGGGTACAGCGACGACTTGCTCCGCGATCCTTAGGTCGTCATCCGGATTCTTCTTCATTCCGCGGACGAGCTGAAACTCCACATCCGTCATATTGCGTGCGCTTTGTCCCGCCTCAATCTGCTCGGGACTTAAAGCTCTTTCACAAAACCCGCATACCCCGGATGAATCAGCCTTACACGCGGCGCAGTAGAATGTCGTTCTCAGTCGACCATCACTATCATCTTGTTCTATCGTTGTCTCCCTATTCCTCTCGTCTATCCCCTTTTCGGCCACTGATGATACTCGGTGGTGCTTACGCATAGTCTCCTTAATGGCTCGCACTAATCCCGGTGCCCACTCCGCCCAGTTCTGCGATTCGCTCATCTCGCCCTTGCTTCTATCACTGCTATCATTCGCCGCTCCAGTCCCTGGTCCTCTAAGATTGACCGCCCATCCTATCAACTCTGCGTCAGTCGCTATCGTTGTCGGCTTTTTCCTAGAGTGTCCCATCGGTCCCTGATCAAAACTGAACAGCTTCGTTCCTAGGATGGCACTCGTCCTATCCCATTCTTCTGTCGCCCACAATGATGCGTATCCCCCCTCTGGCGTATCATCCCAATACGTCTCGGGGTCCTGGGGCTGCTCAATGAGACACATCGTTGGGGCTCTCAATCGTCGGTGACGTGCCTTTCCTATCACCACAAGCATGCACACGCGCAGTATGATGATATCGTCGTCCCGGCATTCCTGCTTCTGTGCCCAACTGATAAATGAGTATCCCCACCTCTCCGGTCCGTTCCTCGACCTAAGCGGAATCGGACCAGGCCTTCTGTATCTCATCACGGACCTCGTTCTGCAAGGCGGTCCGGCTAGCCAGCAAAAAACCAAATTGGTCGTGGCCAGCTTCACTAGCCACCACCATGTATCAGATCGCAGCACGTTCTTCCTCCATATCGATATCTATCACACTCATTCCCAGTTCGCTTGCGATGTCATCAAACTTTCCCCTTGACTTTCCACAACAAATGTGCACAATAACCCTTCTGCTCCCTTCAATCGCTTTCCTTATCTTCATGATTTCAGGTCTCGTTTCTCCCTGGGGCTTATGTGCCTTTCCGCCGTCAAGTATCTCTTGAGGAGCAAGTGGCCATAAACACCTTGCTATCTCGACTAGCGTCTCTGCCTCGCCACCGGTACCGATATTCTTGTCCAGCATCATCGTCAGGTCATCTAGCCCCGCGTCTTCATCCGCAGCCATTCTATTCAAGATATGTTTTCTCACCTTCGCGCTATCGCTCTGCACCGCTTCTCCTGCATCCGCTCCTTCGAATGTGAGCCCTTCTATCTTGAACATGGTCTTGCCTGTCCATAAGTCCTCTTCCGCGTCTCTATTCTCTCCCTCACTGCACTTGTCCACCCAGTCTATCCATTCCGCCACGGTTTTGCCATCTTTGTACACACGTTTGGATCTACATCTCTCGGCGAATCGCGGCACAAGTGCATGTATCTCTGGGAATTTCAGTGTTTCAAACCATGGATCGCAAGTCTTCGTTCTTGGCTTGTTGTGGAAACACACCGCTTTATTACCCGTTAACATCCACTTGTCTAGTAGCCTCCCGTCGTCGTTGGTGGCCTTTCCTATCGGTTCCTCCTCGGTGTCTCTATCCGTGTCCGAGTCCACGCTTTTGGGGCTACATTCATCCTGTTTCTCTTCAAGCCTCCTCGGACTGGAATTTCCTCGCACGGGCAGTTCAATCGCAAGAGGCGCTGGCATAGCAGGATAGATGTGATAGTCATTACGCTCACTTTCGTTAACAACCGTTGACATTCTATCCACCATGTATGGGATATCGCCGATGACTTTTAGCACTATCAAGCTCGAATCAGGCTTGACGAACACGGGGTTTGCACCCGCCAGCCAATGAAATGAATATCCCATTTTCATACATCTCCTCCCCATCGATAGAACAGCGGGAGTACTCTCGAGCATTCTAATCCTCATCGTCTCAGGCATCCCTTGTATATCCATGCATATCTCTTGCTTTGACGTGGTGTTGCCGTTGGCAGTGTTGAACCTCACTTTCTTCGCCTCAATGGCCATATCTTTTTCATCCTGGGTGAGGTCTGCTTCTGCTATTAGATCCATAGCGCACCCCGAGTCTATCATCCATCGTCTCATTACCGGGGGCAAGCAATGTTGTGCAGACGCCGCCGGTTGACTAACCTCTCGACTATCCACGCGGAATCTCTCGTCGACTATACCTATTCTCCTGCATTCCTCCACTATCCTATCAGCCAGTCTTGATGCATCCCTACCTTCCTCGCCTTGCTCCCCGGCAAGTATGTCCAGCACGACCTCTTCGGCTAGGGATATTCCTCGTAGCCTTGCCTTTGCCTCTTCAATCACGGGATATCGTTTCACATCATGTACATACCCCTTCTTGTGTACGTTTTTGCATTTTCGTACCATCTTATCAGCTGTGTGTCCTTTCCAATAGCATATATCCAGTCCTGCTATCCCCGTCTCTTCGGAGCCCAACCCCTTGACTCGCCTATTACCCTTCTTCACTCGCTCCCTGCCTGTCGTTGTCACCAGTATTCCCCTATGCGTGCCTTCGGCGCCATCATCCCCTTGTCGTACCACAGGCATGGCCGCATATACCTGGCTATCCTCGCTGGCCTGTGGGTTTCGGCCCGCCCCTAGCGAAAACTTGGCCCTTCACCATCAGCATGTGGGCTCGACGGCCTCGTCTCCTTCTGCTCTATCTCTACCGTTTCAAAAGCCTCCCTAATGCTATTCGGGATAGCCTCATGGAGCATTTTACACTTGTCGTTTCTGCAGCTGCCGTACCGAAAATGCTCAAAGCAGTACCCCGCCTTCTTGAGGACCTCTTCCGCCTGACTATACAGATAAATATCGTGCGAATGCTTGCAGTCCGCCGCAGTCATCGGGCAAGTTCCACGCGTATAGGGGTAGCAGACCCCTCTTTTTCCAAACGGCGACTTGGATCCATATCTATTCTTCGGGTCATCGGCTCTCCCCGCCTGCGAAAGTCCGTCCCTGCCTCTTCCCACAGATATCCCTCTTCCGTAGCTATTTCCCCCTGCGGGCGATGAACTCCTCGGTCTATCATCGGCGTATGCGCTTCTTCTATTCACCGGTGCTCTATACGATCCCTGCTGAGCCGGCATCGCAGCGTACCCACTCGTGAATGCCTGTCGACTCACCCGCATTGATGCCTCGTCTATGTTCTTGTCCGCTCTCCACATCTCCAGTCTATCCTTGATTCTCTTTCGCAACCAGGTATGAGTCTTGGCCTCGTCCGGAAGCAGTTCCATGCCTCAATATCGTGGTTCAGCACCTGAACTCTCTGCACTTTCGAATGCAACATCCATCCCAGCTGTTGCTCGCTCCAGGTATTGCCTTTCAGTCCTATAAGGTTCGTGTGCGCTAGATCCCATCTAGTCATGAACTCCTCCAGTGCCTCCTCTTCGGGCTTCCCCGGGAAACTCATCACCTTCGTGCTACTCAGGCCATCGTACAGCACCTGACTCTCTTTTGCAATCGGGATCTCAACATGCTTTACTATCAGCGTAAGCAATCTCATGGCCGTCATCGGCTTTCCATCCCCCACTTGCTGAGTCTTGTACATCTCCATCTTCACCTTCGCCGACAATGACTCTGACTTTATTGCTCTCTTTAATCCGCTAAAAAGCTGGTTCTCCAACGCAGGATACTTGAGTTCCATGTCTATCATCGCTTCGCTCCTTTCGCGTACCCTCAATACCTGCGTGTATGCATAGTCCCCGTCATACAGATACGCAGCCTTCGCAGTGTGTGCAACATCGCCCAGCCACAGTCCTACTTCCCCGGATGATGGCTCCTTCGCTATCGATATCTCGTTACATTTCTCCATCCCTCTGGTGTCCTTGAACTTGTTATACCCTCCGCCTACCGGATTTCTGAACCTGGCATCGTCCCCTTCACGATCGCGTCCACTCTGCGGCCTTGGAAGTCCTGTCCCTGCATACCCTCCGGCATCGCATCCCCGTCTATCAGTGGAGCACAGCATGCACAAGTCATCATGGTATTCATAGCAATTACCACACACTTCTCTTCCGCAACCTTGGCACGCAATCATCATTTCCGCTTGTCTAACACACACGGGGCACCTTCTAATCCTAGTCTCTTCCCCCAACAAACCTCCATCTCCCTGCCTATCCTTTCTTCCATGTTCTCTTCTATCCCCAAAAGAACTTGGCGCAGGCGTGGCACCGGCACTTGGTCTTGCGGAGCCAGCGTTCGAAGCACCTCCCGCACCCGGCGCTGGCATGGCGTACTCGGAGCTTGGCTTGCCGATCTCACCGATTCTATGCCACATGCTATCCAGCTCTGCTTTAAGGCTATCGTTTCGTTTCACCTGCTCCAGTCTCCGTTCATATTCCCGTACCATTGCCTCCAACTGCTCGTTCTTCTCCTTGAGTTCTATCATTTCTCTACCTCGGAGATCAAGATCCGCTCTCATTTTAGATATCTCATCTCTACTATCCCGAACCATCCGCGCTACCGACTCTGTCACTCCTTTGTTCTCCCCCTTCATGCTTTCTATCTCACTAAGCAGGCTAGCGTTCTCCCTCACGATCCGCTCATTCACAGTGGTCAACCCCTGCAATTGACTAGTGATCTTGGTCACCTGCTGTTCTAATACAATGCATTTATTCTCACTGGACCTGCCGACTCCGTCCTCGAGGTCTCTATTCCTCGGGCGTTGTCGCTCCTGGCTCTTCCGTCAGCTCCCCCACTCCCACCATGACTATCTCGTCCGCGTGACATGGTCGGTGGCTTTCCTATCTCCGCACTGTTTCCTCGCATCTTGCCTAGCCCTTCGTTCCGTGCGCTCTCATCAATTCGAGCATTGACAAGGATAAATTCGCCCGTGACTCTCTTCTGTTCATCTATCATACGGCTCGACATTGACTCCATTGTCTTTTCCATCTTTCGCACGGTATCCTTCACCCAGGCCTGTTCTCCGTTTCTCTTCTCATCCATCCGATCGGTCCTTGCCGCGACATTCTCGCAAGTCTTGTGAACCTTCGTCATGTTCGCCACAATCTCAGCCACGCTTTTGCGGTTCTTTATCACCTCTCTCGCGACGGTCATTATGTGTTCCTTCTGCGCCAGAACCACTTCACTCAGCTTCTTGGTTTCGCCCCGCACTGCCCCATCTATGCACGTGCCGTGACCCTCGCCAGGTTCTCTGCATCCGCATCCAGGACCTTTTCCTTGGCTGTTGCAATGTGACGACGATGCCGTATCTGTTCCGGCTTTCTGGCTCCCCTTGGACTTCAGCTTCCTTAGTTCCTCGCCCGCTATCTTGATCTGGTCCCACTGTCTATTCAAAACCGTCTCTACTTTATCCAGTCTCTCGTTCTTCCATGTTCCATTCTCGTGTCGCATTTGCATGCTCGAGAAGACTACACCTATGCCACGTCTCACCTCGTTCAATCCTGTCTCTAACGTGGTGATCTTCGTCCCGGTACTCTGTTTGGCTATGTCCGCTGAATGCTCCGCTGTGGACAATCGCTCCTCCACTCCCTTCAATCTAGTCGTAACAGAGGTCTTGAGCACCTTCACGTTTTCAACCTGCCGTCTCATTCTCCGTGCGAGCTGCATTGCTCCCTCGGTCAGTTGCGGAGCCATTGCATCATCCATCCTATCCTCGCTGACGCTCCCGTCCATGATCCGACTCATCTCTTTCAGCTCCTGCGACAGTGTTGTCTTGGTATCTATCTGCTGCGATTCTATCCAACCTTTCCAGTGTTTCACCTCCTCCTCGCATTCCACCAATCTCTTGCTCACGACGTCCGCCTTTTCCGCTGAGCTATTAGCAATTGCACTTGCACATTCGCTTGCCACCTTAAGCTTGGCTACGTCGGTCTGCGTGTCCACAACCACCGTCTGCAAGTCATCTATCCTGCCATCTATCTCTCCCAACGACGACTTGTCCGGATCAGCAGGAGCTCTCATCTTTGCCCGCCTGGGTGGGGATGATGTTGCCCTCATCTCGTCGTTCCTGCCTCGTCCTTCAGGAGGAGTATCGATCCCGAAATGCTCGTACTGCCCACCTATCCCAGGAGATCGTGGAGCCGGGGATCGATTGCCCCATCCTTCGCTACCCTGATCCGGGGTGATCATTCCTGCCTGATGGATCGGTCCCCCAATTTCTGTCGATTTCGACTTCTTCGCTGCGGGGACGCTCTCGGCTATCTGGTTCATCTCCTTAACGGCCTGCTCCGCTCGTTGCTTACGCAGTCCCTCATCCATCTTGCCTATCTTGCTGGTGGTACCAACTCCATTTTCCGATCCACCCGGGCTATCCCTCTTCAATGATGTAGATCGACCACCTGAGTGCCCACTATCCGACCCCATCGACATCTTTCGTGACCTGTCTTTCTCTACCCCTGCGATCTCGGCACCATATATCCCAGCGTTCCACCGTTCCTGCGAATCCGATTGCATCGTTATGGGCGTTGATCCAGGCTCTCCTGGCCCCTGATCTGTGAAGAACTTCACAAAGTCCATGTCAGTGATGACCCCCGTTTCCTCGAGCGTACTCCGGATTCCATGGGATCCCCACTCTATTCCGATCGTTGTAGTCTGACCCATACCCACATCTTTCAACGCTTCAACGTTCCCGCCTGGTGATGCCTCCGAGAGACCTGTAGATGAAAATACATACAGTGCTCTATCATCGCTCTCACTGACCACGTTCTGCGCTACCGCTGACGATCCCTTAGCTATCAACTCCAGGTCTGTAGGATCGGCACCGACATTCCCAATCATGGTCGCACTATTCGAATACACTCCAGGAACGAGATCATCTCCATTCCCTCTGCCCATCCAATGTCCGCTATCCGCACTTCTCGTTCGATCGCCCTCCGCACCGAGCTCGCCACTGGGCATCATCGCATCTATTCCATCATCATTCCTCCTGATCGTCCTATCATGATCTGACGATGATGACACTGCAAGACTATCCACTCTGTCCTCGATCGCCATTTCTAACCTGGGACCAGTGATTCCCTTGGCACCTCCCGTTGACTCGTAATTCGTCCCGTGGGACACAGGCTCGGAGGGGATGACGAACGGTCCCTCTTCCATCCTTTCATCTATTCCAGCCAGATCCTCGATAGCAAGCGTCGGAGTCCTAGCGTTTCCCGCTTCTATCCCACCTTTTCCGGCCCTATACTCATTTAAATCTGTAGCTCCCATAACTGGATCAAACACTACAGGACGGCTTGCAAGCATGCTGAGCTGCATTACGGCATCCCCTCTATCTGCTATCGACGGGATTGCGAGCAACTCCTGCAATCCTTCGTCTGCGTCCCTCCCCTGAGTGCCCGACGTGTCCGCTATTCCGGCATAGCCCAGTCCTCCCGACCTCCCCACGCTATCCATCGCCGCCACGATCTCCAAGTTTCTATCCGTCAGTCCTGGGGGTGGTCCTGACACTAACATATTATTCGCAGCACTCGACCTGATGTCTATAGTAAGCGGTCCTGAGAAACTGAGGCCGAGGCGATCTCTATCATCACTGCTATCCATCTCCATTCCCGTCCTTCCACTATTCCGTCCGTCGTCGATGAAGTTCACGTTCTCGGCGTCGGCTATGCTTCTCACATGACTATCGGCAGCGGCCACGTCCTGATTGACCGCAGTGACCTGGTCCTCGAGAAATCTATTCCCTACTCCCAACACATCACTATCGCTAGACTCACTGCTCCCAATGCTATCACGTGTGGACATTGCTGCAGTCAACGAACACAAGTGACAAATGCGGAAAACTTCGCTATGCAAGTGGTACCTCTTCGCTATACCAAGAAAACTTCTCGAACAGCTCGTCCAGGCCAAGCAACAAGGCTCTTAACCTGTGCGAAGTGTCCAATCCAATGAAAACTTGCGCAACCCGTTCCAGTAACTAGCTCAGGCCACACGAGGAGAAAGAAGTTGTATATTTACAGTTGTAGGTTGTAATGTTGCACCAGAAGTAACAGTATCCCTGTCAACGGGGAACTCAAGGTAGCTAGCCAATCGTTCCGAGCCACTCCCGACGTTAACTATCGGAAGGATCCCCAGAGTTGCTATCTCCAGGGGGTGGTAACCTATCGCTCTAGATGTATCCACTAGCCGTCCGGCTGCGTGTTGTACACCTATCCCGATATTCACCTGAACAGCCACCTGCACTCAGTATCCTCCGGCCTCCGGCTATGAGTTGTAAAGAGAACAGATAACTATCCCGAGGTTAGGGAAAAGGATCTATTCCTCGTCAACGCCCGACCCTTTTGGCTCCTCTTTCCTCCGGATGCGAGTTGGCCAATCAAGTCCACGACGTACAGGAATACTATCCACGGGGGCGAAAACTGTACAGATTCGGCTGCTACAATACTAGAAGGGCCCTTCTTGAGCAGCTTACAGCTGCGAACGGGCACAAAGTCTCGTCCTCTATTCCGGCTTGTCCACGAAGAAGTCGGCTTCTATCCCAGGCCCAAACCCAAAAGTTACATGTACATCTAAACAGCACCCCATGGAATTGACCTGACCTCTTTGTGCTAAACACAACATAACCCTAATCGCTGGACCCTAAGCCCTAAACTCTAAACCCTGAACTCTTTTCGTGCAACATCGGACTCCTGGCTTTCCATGGTCCGGCAAAGGTCAGGAGGAAGGGCACTGTAATTGCCCTTGGCAGCAATGTGCAGAATGAAGCGGTTTGGGGGGGTCCCAATAGGACCAAAAGGGGGTGCCCTTTCTGGAGGTTCATATAAGTCGGATGGGAGTGCTTTGGGGTGTGTACGGCTTTTCCCGGCTTTTCCCTTTGTGGGATTACGGTAAGACAAGTTGTCCGGCCTGGCATTTGATTCAATTGCCGGCCATTTTTTTGGACCTATTTACAGTTTCTCAACTCGCCGCAAGGTGAAAGAAACTCCAGCCTGAAGGGGCCCAGGCCCGTTCCCTTGTTAAGGGTTTAGGAGCCGTAGAGCGTAGTGGGAGTATCAGGGAAACTTGGGTTACTTACCCCCCTTGAACCCCCGTCCCTTGAGGACCCTACAAAGAAATTACGGACTCAGAAAGGCAAACTTTCCTCAGCGTGCCGAACAGATTTCCTCATCCCACCTGAGCTGGAGGCAGGAGAAGGGCGCCAAGACGAACGCGCATGGCGGCGATGGCCGGAAGCCCTAAACCCTAAACCCTAAACCCCCAACAATGAAACCTCAACCGTAAATGGCCCCTGCCGGAGGGGGTCGGCTAACAATGCCGGACAGGTTGTCATTTGTAGGAGATCTGTGCTGTGCAGCTTTGATCAGTCACAAGATTGCTTTTTGAGGATCTGTCAGTTAAAGTTATGACGCAAGCCTTCCCCAAAAAATGAAGTAAATTGAACGTTTAAGTTCGCTATGGTGTGAATTTTTGTTATATCCGAGCCTTCTCGTTCCCTTGAAGCACGAAGGGCGCTGCAGGAGTTCGGGTTTAGGGCTTCGAAAGTGAGATGCTTCCAAAGGGTTTAGGTCTGGGTTTCAGATGAGGGAACGGATGGAACAGGGTTTCTTCCCACCTGCTTGCCAAACGGGCGGTTTACGAGAATGATCCACAAATAGTAGGATCCCCTTAAACAAAGGACCCCGATTGGGTACCCTAATTGCGGAAGCCCCCAAATAAGAACCAAAGGCCAACTTGTGCCGGAGCTGGGCCCACCAAGACATTCGAGCGGTTGGAGTTTGGGGCTTCAAAACCGCATTCAAAAACAACCCGAAGCCCCAAACACCAAGCCAGAAGCCCGAAGCCCGCTTGCTGTCGGAGGTCACGGCTTAGTTCTGCGCGCCCTTCCCAACCATCTTTGAGGCTCTACTTCACGCTTCATGGGTACTCATAAGTGGGGTTATACGTATCCTATACTTATACGGCTAATTATCACCATAGTTACACTACTTATAACCCTACTTCTGAATACTCCTCCAAGTAGGGATCCAGATAGGGTGTAAATTAAGGTTTTGGAGGGTCTGAGGCGACAGTGCTAGAGGTCTAGCAATCAGGTATGCACAGATGCGACGAAGACGGTAGATGCAACTTGATGAGTACATCAGCTCTCAACCACGGCAACCCTAAACTCTAAACCCTACAAACCAAAAACTTGAAAAAGCCTAGAAACCCAAAACCCAAAACCCTAGACCCCTTTTTTATGACTTAAAACATATGCGCGTCGCGAGCTGCCGTAGCCAAGCCTTGGTGGCAGAGGCGGTCAAGCTTGCACAATCTCCAAAATCAACCCACAGCCCGATCATGCCCCCCCTCCCAAAATTTATTTTCAAAAACAAACAACAACAACTTCCGACCTTGGCCACTCCAAACCGTAAACCGCCGCAGCGCAACTCCGAACCCTAAACCTAAACCCCAAACCTGAAAACCTAAACCCTAAACCCGTAAAGGACGAGCTGTGCCGGGGCGCTGCGTAGCCCGGTGCTTCAGGGAGTTGAAGTTCATAGGACTCATCCTCCTCCTCCAAGGGATTGAGGTTTAGTGAGGGTTTAGGTTGGGATGGCCCCCCTTATACTTACCTTCCTTACTAGGGATTATGACAGGGGGTACTATAATCCCTATTAAGGACTCTGAATATAACGGGGAACAAGCCAAAGTTTTGGGGTTTAGGGCTTAGGGTTTAGGGCTTGGAGTGTAGAGTTTAGGGTTTAAGGTCCCGGCTCCTCGGAGTGAGAGGGTTTTTTCGGGGTTGGGGTTTAGGACTACCTCTTATCTAAGATTCCAGTGCCCATAGTTAGGGCCTTTCAGGGCGATGCCCCATCCTCATCCTCGTCATGCGGTGGGAGGATTGGGCTTCGGCACCACCGTGCCGTGTGAAGCACTAGTAGACGAAGGCTACTGGTAGATTGCCTAAGCCCTAAACCCTAAACCCTAGACCCTGAACCTTGAACCCTTAAACCGAAAAAGTTCCACCCCAGCATAGAAAACAAACACAAACCCTGTGAGGCTGCCTCACCTTCAGACCGCGCATACCCGAGCCCCTGTACAACGACTAGTACTTGCAGACCGGGAAGTTCATGGGCCCCTGAATCTCAGTCGACGCTGGCAAACTGTTTGGAAGTGAGGCAGGAGCTGCTAACTGCTTCCTCGCTCGGAAAAATCCGGAAGTGCGTGGGTACTTATAAGTAGGGTCATTTTCGGTAGGGTAGCTATGGTTATAGCCTTATTTAGCGTTGCAACGCTTGCGCGACATCGAGCAAGCAAGCCTCAAAAAGTGCACGGGACCCAGGCGCAGCATGTGGGCGACCGAGGCTCCCGAAACAACCCACGCTCTTTGCCGTCCGACGTTCGCCCTCTGCACGGCCTATAGGTGAGAGCACGCCGAAACAAAGTCATCGTGGTTCGAAACGCACATGGCTGGGTGCATATCCGCCGACCCCCTTTGTCGGCGTCAAGAAGCTGGACTCGTACCTTGCCCGCTGGACCCGCTAGTGGCCTTCCCCATGGACCCGCGCGGCTTGCTTCCTACGTGGATGGACCCGCGCGTATTGTAACCCACCTCCATACGCCGCGCGTTTTGTGACCCATTTCCCAACCCCGCCCCCCAACCCCCCCCTCCCTCCCCTTGGGCGCCGGAAGCCGGGTGGAACCACGCCCGTTTCCCTGCCCCCCCACCCCCCAGCCGGGTGGAGGGGAGGAGGGGGGGCGGGCGGGGGGGGGGGCGGGGGGTGGGGGGTTGGGAAACGGCTCCCAAAGCGTGGTTCCGCCTTCCAAAACACCAATTTCTGGCTTGGGTGGAGGGGAGGGAGGGGGGGGAGGGGGGAGGGGAGGGGGGGGGGAGGAGGGGGGGGTTGAGGGGGGGGGGGGAGGGGTCGGCTTGGGCGGGTTGTGGTGGGGAGGGCGGCTTCCACATGGTTGGCGCTCCCCGTGTGTCGTTCCCATCTTGGCCGCCCGCTGGTGGAGGGTGGAAGGGGGGGTGGCGGGGGGGGGGTTGGGGGCGGGGGGAGGGGCAGGCAGCGGGTGGGGGGGGGGTGAAACGGCTCCAGAACGTAAAATTGGGTGGGCGGGGGTCGCGGGGGTGTCGGGGTGGGTGGGGGCGGTGGGGGGCGGGTGGGGGGGGGGGGGGGTCTGGGGGGGTGGGGCAAAACCTCCCAAAACGTGTTGTTCCACCTGTTTGGCCGGGTGGGGGGGGGGTTTTTGGGGGGGGGAGGTGGGGGGGGGGGGGGGGGCCTTCCAAAACAAACAAAGGGGCACCCAGAAAAAACAACGAATCTGGTGCTAGCCATCTACGCATTTTGGGAGCTGTTTCCCTACCCCCCCCCCCCCCCCAGCCGCCCCTCCCCCCCCCCCCCGCCACAACCCCCGCCCCCCCAACAAGCCCCCCCCCCCCTCCACGAGAAAACACCAATTCAAGCGCGTTCACACTTTTCCGTTTCCCGACCCCTCCAACCCCACACCAACCCCCCCACCCCACCACCCCCCCCCCCCCCCCAGGCGGTCAAGCAAGCGGGTGGAACCCTCGTTTTTGGAGCCGTTTCCCTACCCCCCCCCCCCAGCCCGCCCCTCCCCCCCCAACCGCGCCCCCCCCGCTTTGCTGCTTGTGGGAGCCGTTTCCCTAACCCACCCCCCCCCCAAAAGGAAAAAAGAAAAAAAAAGCCGCTCCTCCCCCCCCCCCCCCCACCTCCCTCCAAAAACAACCATTTTGGTGTTTTGGTAGGCGCCAGCGTGTGGAACCCCGTTTTGGAGCCGTTTCCCTACCCCCCCCCCCCCCCCCCCCCCCCCCCCCCCCACACCCCCCCCCCCCCCCCCCCCCCCCCCCCCCCCCCCCCCCCCCCCCCCCCCCCCCCCCCCCCCCCCCCCCCCCCCCCCCCCCCCCCCCCCCCCCCCCCCCCCCCCCCCCCCCCCCCCCCCTGGCTGCACCCTACCCCCCCCCCCGTACCCCCCTGTCCCGAACCCCCCCAATGGCCAAGGCTATCAATCATACTTCATCCGCAGCGCTTACCTCGGGGGTCGGCGGCAGCGGCGTCAGCCTTTAATACTTAATGGTTTAGGCGGGAGCCTCCGGTACCAGGAAACACCAAGAGAACTAGCTGGTTTCGAGGCCTCGTGTGCGTGCAGGTGAGCCGCTCCAGGACTCTCGGACAACGAACTGCAGGTCTCTTCAATTCTTCAATCCAAACAGGTCCCCAAAGTGCAAGCGGAGTTTGCAAAGGCCTCGTTGGGATCATGGAACTTTTTGTTGGGGCTCTGTACCATTAGACTGGGGTAGGTTTGGGGGCCCTATAAAAATTGAAGTTTTAAGGCTTTCTAAGGATTATAAAGGGGATTAAAGGTAAAAAGCGTGTATGTTCCAACCTACCCCTGTAGAACCACGGCCCGCAATTCAGGAGTCTCACGGGAGCTATGCCTCCTCTGGTTCGGGAAGCAGGGGAGCTGCTTCCAGCTCGAGTTCAAACTGGAGGCCATCAAACGCCAGCTCCACCTGCAGGATGACACAGGTACTCATGGATCTGCCTTTGGGACCCATGCCAACCTACACAGATTCAAGGGATTAGGGGATTGCGGGTGTAGGGTCGCTAAAGGGTTTACAGGGCTGGTGGCCGCAGGGTTTCGGAATTAGTGTCTTGGAGTTTGAGGTTTCTGTAGGCTCGTTACTATCCACTGTGATGCTCTAGTATTCCGAAGATGAGGACAATGAATGACTACAAGTAGTCGTGGAGGTGGAGCACAAGCTACTGAGTCCGGCGAGATCCTAAACCCGAAGCCCTAAACCCTGAACCCCAAGCCTCCCCAACTTTCTGGTTTTAAATGGGGGGTGACCATGAACAAGGCAGGCCTAACTGTGACCATACTTGAAGGTTCATGGGTGCCTGCAAGTAAGTTTTGAAGTAGCCTAAATATGGTTACAACCACGGCTACCCTACTTATAACCCTGTTTAGAAGTACCCTCTTCCCGACCGAAATCCCTAACTCCTAAACCCGAATTCCTAAACCCTAAACCCGGGAAATCCCCAAACCCTAGAATGGCTTCACTTGCCTCGAGGCCCTCCTTCCTCATTTTGCGCAGCTCCTTGACTCTGAAAGATCGACAGAACAGGTCAACAAGGGGGAGTGGGTTTCGGGGTTTCTTCACTTGTGTTTCGGGTTTAAGGTTGAGGGGAGTGGAGGAGCGGCTTCCTCAAATCTGAATTTCCACACACCCCTCCCCCCCCCCAACACCCCGAATTCCCCATAAGAGTATCCGTATTCATCCCGCCCTGCTCCTGCTTAAGTTTCAGGAGGTGAAAGGATGTGCAAGGCTTTGACTCACTGCAGTTCATGCTCAAAGGCTCCAGGGTTTGGGTCTTGGGTCGTTTAGCTGAGTTGTGCTTAAAACCCTTTGAAAAGTATTTATGATCAGGTTGGTTCCCTTATAAGGAAAGAAGGCACATTAACAATGACCCCAAAGCACAACCCAGTTAGGGTTTGCAACGGATCGTAAGAGTGGCAAGCAGAACCACAAGTGCAAATGCAATTAGCAAAACATGTACAATTTCCAGTGTAATACATATCGCATATACAGACATAGATACGTGTGTGTATATGTATATATCTTTCGGGTTGGGGCTTAACATTCGTCCAAGTCTCGGCGTTGTCACGCTCGTGATCGAATTGACAGGACCTGACGGCGTCGGCTTGGGAATTCCCGTTTATGTTCTAGGGCAACTGAAGTAGGTATATGTACGTGTTCGGGGTTTGGTAATTTAAAGGTACATGGGGTTTGATGGTTTAGGGTCTCGGGTTTATGCAACCTCAAGGCCGTAAACGCCAAACCCGAACCAAAGACCACCTGGCCCCAGGTGTTCCCCCCGCTCATGTGCCTCAGGCCCTAAACCCGAAACCCTACATGCGAGGTTACGAAAATATGGGACCCCTAAAATAGTATAGATAGGGACCCCAAAAAGGCACCCCCTAATTTTGTAAACCCACACGTAGTTCTGGCACACGCGTGCAGCGTCGCCCCCCCTCCCCACCCCCCCCTGCCCTCATGTCCTCCAGGAGCCCAACGTTCCCAAGTCAACTTCGTAGTGTAAGCTGTCTAATCAGGTTTGAGGCTTTATTTAGGTTCTGGGGCTTCTGGGAGTTAGTCTTCGGGTTTTGGGGGCTATAAGCTTTTAAGTTTGGGGGCGTGAAGCGCTTGTCCGGCTGTACTCTGCTGCCCAGGAGCATGCCCACCAGTAAGGCCCTTTTGGGCCGAAGGGCGCGCACCTGGTGGCAGCTTCACTCTTTGGAAAGGTTTTGTCTTCGGGGTTTAGGGCACCTTGTGACAGCAACTGAGCAAAGCCTTGAAAGTGCCTTGACAACTATCCGTGTTTCCTCCGTGTGCTGTGCAATAGTCGGATGCAGAACGGAATCATCCTTTCCTTGCTGTGAAAATTTGCTGAACCGCTGGTTCTGGGGAATGTAGGTGAGGTTCATAATTCGACGTCAGTCAGTTCCAACCATCTTCATTGCGCGCTCAATCTTGTCAGAAAGTGTTGTCATGGTCACGTGTTCACGTCGGAAATCTGCCAGGGCAGCGCGTGCGGCTGCAAGCCGCTCCGGCGACCTGTGCGCTAGCCTAGTGGACATCTCCTGAACCGAGCGAAGATCTTTCCACTCTTCCTTGGTGATCTGAAGCAGAGTGTTTAAATACACCTCCACAAAGGCCTTGTTAGCTTGGACCTGAAGCATCCTCATCTTCGCACGCGCCGCCAGCACCTGTGACAAGGGAGCGCTGCTGTAGGCTCCCATGAGGCTTGTGAACATGACAACATTCGGTTGCAGACCCCTCTCCAGCAAAAGGTTGAAGAGATACTCGGCGGCGTTATGTCCGGAACCAGGAGCCTCCCAGCAAGCACGTATCGCGGAGGTGATATGAGCAATGTTGATCTGGACACCAGTGCGGTTCATCAGGTCCAAAACTTCTGCAGCTGTCCGTATATCGCCTTCGGCTGCCGCAGCATCAATTCGTGCTGCTGCAAGAAGCTCATCCAGGGCGCACGACCTCGTAGCATTAGCCCAGATTTCGCGAACGCGAACTGGGTCCTCCAGCTTCGCAAAAATCTTGATGCCTGTGGCGAAAGCAGCTGCGTCCAAGGTGATCTTCAAACTGTGAAGTTCCTTCGCTGGGTTGAAAAATCCAATCGGGGAGCAAGATAGAGCCCAACGAAATAACCTACATGCATCTCAGGCTTCGACTGCTCGATTCGCTACAAGACCTGAAGACAAACGGAACCTCGAGAAAGCCCAGGCTCGTCATAAATCACGGCTGCTTCCCTGAACTGGCCACAGTTGTAGGCTGCATGAAGCACTGCGTGAAAGACTGGCAGTTCCTTGCCGCTGTAGCTGCGGAAAATGCAACGCACTTTGTGCCAATCTCCTCGTTCGCGTGCATCAGCGATTTGTCCTGGACGGTGCTATGAACAGTGGTACAAGCCCTTTCAAAACAGGACATTCTGTTGCATATATTGCAGCGTAACAACTAACTCGCGTTTTCAATTTTCTAACGTTGGACCAGTTTCCAAGCAACACTCTGGCCTCATCGCTGTATGTCATATTCGGGTTGTTGACCTTTGTGCGCAACTCCAAGCCTGCCTTCTCCCGAAGCAGCCGCAACGGCCCTTGCTTGGCGGCGCTGAAGGAGCAACCAGGAAATCGCCACAACAACAAAAACCACGCAACCAGGAGCACACACTGCAGCATGGCGGGCTCGGTTCTTAGGCAGGTCTTTACCACATTTGCTAAACCCCGATGCAAGAAATTCATGGCCACGTACAAATCATGCACGTGTGCAATCCATAGAACACTTGCGACGGCTTCGTCTGCTTAAGCCGACACCCTATAGTGTCCCAGTTGAGAATTTGGAGGTTCATGGCTACTTCGAAATAGCTTAGAAAGTAGCTTAGCGATGGTTAGAACCTTTTTTAGGGCACTTGCAATCCTACCCTAAACCCCAGACCCTAAACCCCAATACTTCTACGGGTGTCCCTTTAAGAAAGATGCTCTTGACAATTCGCGCCCGGAGGCCGGGCCACAATGCCAATACTCCTGAATAATGACGAGGGGTGTAGGGTTTAGGGTGTAGGGCTTACGCTTTCCCCGACATAACCGACAAAACGCATCATGGCTAGGTTATTGCCAACCACAAAAGCGCCTACAGTTCTTGTATAGGTTCCCCCCCCCCAGACTGTCATAAGTGTACTCAAGCCAAGACTTCAGTTCAACAGCCAAGCGGTCATGATGCTTGGAAATCGTCACTTTATGGTTTAAGAATCTGTAGGGCATATTAGGGCATATCACATATTAGGGTATATAAGGTATGTAGGGTGTACAGTAAACTGCCAACCCGAAACGGTGTTTGTCGAAGCCCTAGCAAGTACTAAGCCCTGGACCTATAGCCGGAACTGTGAACCCCAAAACGTCCTACCACCAGGCCCCCGTAAGTCCCCCCAAACCCTACGAGGCCTGTACATCCCAAGCCCTAACCGAACCTAACCCTTCACAGGATGGCTTGATAAACCCTTTGACCCTAAACCCTACACAATCTCCTCTTGAACCCATGAGGAAAACACTAACCATTGCAAGGGCATACTTGGAGGCTGGTGGGCTACGTCGTTACAAGTAAGGTTGCAAGTAGGAAAGCTTCAGTTCTAGTGAGTTTTAGGCTCTAACCCTAGGTAGTTTTGGGGGCCTACAAAAACATTATCTCTGGCTTTCTAAGGATTACATAGGGGATTAGAGGGTAAAAACAAAAAACAGAACAAATGCTTCAAGCCTACCCCTGTAAACCTCTGGACCCTCAACTTCTTGCACGTCCGGGGCGCCAGTTCCAGGGCCTGCTGAAGGCTGAAGTGCGAGTAGCTTGGGCCTGAGCAGGAATTCCGCCCACAGCCCCGCGCGTTCAGGGTTTAGGGTTTATTCAGGGTTGAGGATTGATTCAGGGTTTAGAGTTCATTCAGGGTTTAGGGCTTATTCTTAGAGTTTCTTAGGGCTTAGGGTTTATAAGGCTTATCTTATCCAGAATTAACCCTAAACCCTCAACCCTAACTCCCTGAACAGTGCTAAGGGGTTTAAGGAAGGGTACACGGCTGCAGTCTCCTAGGCTGCCTTGAAGGGCTTAGGCTTCGAGGCTTTATGTGTTCGGGTTAGATTGGCATGTTCCCCCTTGTACTAGCAGTCCTAAAGTAGGGATTATGGTGCCCCCGATTATAATTCCTATTCAGGACTGTTAGTACAAGGGGGAACATCCCAACCCTTAGCCCTTAAAGCTTTTCGGGAGGGGACTTGAGACACCGTCGACACAGGCGTGCGTGGGCCAGAAGATGCTGAAGCTACTAGCCGAGTCTGAGGGCTGTGTCGACCTTGGGGGACCACATGAACCCTAAAAGGGTTCATGGTTCATATACCTTGATAGGTCATAGGTAGTAGGACCCCCATTTTAGGGTTCATGTGGTGCCCTAGGAAGGCTTCGCAGGCGGTTTGGCGTCGCAGCTCTGATTTGCACGCTGTTCAAGCTGGCGCTCTACTCCAAAAGCCCCCGAGTGCTGAATTCCGCAGGCTCCAGGTCATGCAGGAAAAGCCCTAGACCCTAAACCCTAAATCCTAAACCCTAAATCACGCCAATCCCTCTACCCTCGGCTCCCCAAGCAACTCACAAGTTCGAGCTGCCAAAAGCAAGCGACTGTCGCATCCCAACCCCAAAAATTCCGGTTTTGGGATGGGCGGGGGGGGGGGGGGGGTCTAAAAGGGAGGGTGTGAGCCCTGCATGTGCCGAAGCCGTGTTGTATAATACCCTAAACCCTCAAACCCTGCAACCCGCAGCTGCCAAAACTCTCAAACCCTAAGCCCAACACCGCAGTGCAGATGGGGGTTTACGAAATTCGGGGTACCTTCTTGGGGCCCTTATTCTAAGGGGATCCTACACACGAGTTGAAAGTGCAAATGCTGGGGAGTTGGCCAGACTTCAGCAGAGCGTCGACGACCAGGATCTGCCAGCGCTCCACACAGGTTTTATAGGGCTTGGGGGGTGGCTTATGAAGGGCTGAAGGGGTCTACTTGCAGGTTCATGGGTACTTATAGGTCGGGTGAGAAGCACACTAGCAAAAGCAACAACCACAGTGCGTATAACCGTACTACAACCCGACCTTGAAGCACCCCTGAACCTCGAAGCAAGAGACAGGTCTCTTTCAGGTTGAGGTTCTTAGGGTGACCGCCCGGGAGATTCACGATGCAAGAACTCAACCTCAGCCCCTTTTGTTTTAGGGTTTGGGTTTAGGGTTTAGGGTTTCGGGTTTCGGGTCTAGGGACTCTAAACCTGAAAGGCCTATCCGATCCGCTTGCGAAAGGAACTGCACTCTAAACTCGACCACCGCCTTGCTGGGCACTTCGGCAAGGCACCCCAAGGGCTGAATCCTTGAACCCTAACCCAGAGGTATCCTAACCCAGAGGTACCCTACATTTATGGTGTTAGGTGCCGTTTAGGTCCCAAACAAAACCAAACTCCAAACTCCAAGCCCGGTGTCCAGAAGTCCATAAGCCCTAAACCCCAAAAGCGCATCTTAGCTTCTTATCGCCCAAACCCCAAGCCTCAACCCTAAGCACAAAACAAAAACCTGAACTCTGATACGAAGTGCTTGTCCCTTTCCGTGCAAGCATCTACTACTCGGGTGTGCCACATGCAGCTTGGTGAAAATAGAAGGGGGTGTGGGGTTCAGTGGTTTTCTTATTCTTCACTAAGCTCTAAACCCTAAACCCTTATTTGGGCCGGTGGGGACAGAAGCACCTGGCCTCAGCGCGGCTGGCTTTGAGAATCTCCATGGTCTTGTCAGGAACTTTGCTCACATCCTTGAGGCCCTAAGCCCTAAACCCTCAGAATTTAGGTTTTAGGTTTAGGGTTTAGGGTTTGGAGCTAAACCCTTTCGGGTTTAGGGTTTGGGCTTCGGAGTGCTCTCAAAGACTGTTTTGCCCCCTCAGTGTACAACAACATGACCACGTTTCCTGGCGAACCTTCGCAATGATGAACTCGAGACGCTGTGAACTTGGGATGTTCCTCCCTTATACTAACAGTCCTTAATCGGGGATTCTAGTATCCCCTGTTATAATACCTATTGAGGACTGTTAGTATAAGGCGGAACATCCCAACTGTGAGCCTCTGAACTCGATAAGCGCGCGAACTCTATGCTGTAAGCCCTGGAATGCACCTCCTAGAACCAAGAGCAACATGAGAAAAAAGGGTGCCCTTTATGGTTTCAAGGGGCAAAAAGGGAAGGGAGCCTAAATCCGAACAAAGAGGGAAGAAGCGCCGACTCTGGGTCCTGGTCTCTTCAAGCCCTCTCAACCCCCATAGACCCTTAACCCTAACAACGCTACGCCGCCAACCTGGATATCTGACTCTTGGACCTCTCTTAGCCCTGAACCCCGAATGTAGGGTTTTGGGGTTAGGGTTTAGGGTTTCGGCCTTGAACCCTCAACCCCCCTTGTGGGTTCTGCTGGGTCTGGCTTTAGGTTGAGAGCTGAAGCTGAAACAAAGTGCCCGAAAATCCACCGAGGGGTAACCTTTTTTCCCTTACCCCCTGGATAATTGTTGGGAATTCCCCAAAATTTAACCAGGTTACCGTGTATAAGTTGCAACCCCAAAACTAAACCCAGAACCCTAAACCCTATAAACCCTAAACCAAGACCGGGAGACACCCCAGCAATGCCCAGCAAGTCGCAGAAAGATACAGAACTTCACCATGCATTCCGAATCGGAAGGCCATGCACACCTGCTGAGGCTTATGGGTTTAGGGTTCAGTTTAGGGTAAAAAAATCCGGAAGAAGCAAGATGTTGAAAGTCTGGGGCTTGTAAGTCTTTAGAGTTCGGAGATAGATGCGGTCCCCAAGTCCCTTCTCAGAATTCGCTTTGAATTTCTCCGCTTCGTAAGCCGCGGCGTCGATGCCGTGGGAGGAACATAGGCGGCTTCATCGAGGCCCCAGCAACAGACTTCGGTTTTGAGGGCTGAGGGTTGCTTGAAAAGGGTTTGGGGTATAACTTATAACCCAAGCATTATAACCCTATTAGGGCACTACGCTTGCAATTGGGTTATAAGTACCCTGAACCTCCAAGTACTTTATCAGTCTCTTGAAGACCTACGTATGATGTCAGCCTCATCCTTGGCACCAGAGGCCTTACCCCCAACAAGATCAGTCCTCAAGACATGGCCCCTAGACTGCTAAAGCCGTTGGGGTTCACCAATCTGGGTTGAGGGCTTAGGGCTTAGGGTTTAGGCCAAGTCAAGCGACATAGGTTCCGCCGTGGAGGACCGGCAGTGCTTGTACCTGAAAGCCTTGCAAAGAATGCCACAGGGGGTTGGCAGGAGCCAGCTTGCTTTGAACCCTAACCCTAAACCCTAAACCCTAAACCCGAAACCCTAAACCCTAGACCCATAACCCGTTGAGCGCTTGGGGGGATCTTCATGGATTCTTGAACCGCAGACATCGGGGTACCCCCTTCTGTACCGCAAGTGTGCGAAAATCAGGAACACCCCACCCTCCAAAAGAACAATGGGCAAAGAGGCAAAAAGCAGGTGCCCTAATTTGGGAATTCCAAGTAGTTTCAGGTATCCAGAGATGTATGGAGCTCCCTGGGTGTCTGGGGTACTTAATGGATAAGTCTCCGGAACGAATGTACCATGTTTGGTTAATGATTATTGTTACTGTTGTTGTTCTTGTTGTCATTATTCTTATGATGTCTTTTATCATTAGTAGTATCATCATCATCATTCTCATTCTCATTACTACTATTCTTCATATTTTCTTTTTTTGGGGGGGGGGGGGGGGGTTTGGGGGGGGGGAGATTCCACTGGCCAATGGCAGTGTAGTCGCTGAAGCGCTCATGGCTGCGCTTCATGCCGCGAACCTTGCGAAGAGCGGGACCGACGATGTCCGTCCGAAGTTTCTGGGCTACAGTGTAGGGGTCCCTGTTGTCAGAGCCCACAGTAGGCTTCCTTCAGTGTGTGGCTGTGCCAAACCTCCTGAGGTGCAGAGCCGGCGTCTGGGCCTGATCGCCAATGCGCGCCCCCACACCACATTGCCGTGTGATGTGACGCAGCGCGCAAAGTTCCCTAAACCCTGAGCCCTATAAACCCTAAACAAATCCTAAGCCGTAAGCCCTAAACCGTCCAATGGTTTAAACACCACGATCCCGGAACCTTCTGCTCGGTCGGTATTGCCATTCTAGACTTAAGTATCCTGATTCCCTATTCAGTTGGTTTTGCGGGTACCAAAGTTCTACAATCCAGAATGCTCCGAGAAACCCTGAATTTCCCTCACCCCCCCCCCTCCCCCTGGCCCCAACAAGCATCCCATGCATTCTTCTTGCTTCGGGCTTGTCTCTCGACAGATGCACGACATGAATCACAGAGAAGCACCTTGAAGCCGGCCCTGAAGTTACCCGGAAGCCTAGAAGGAGTCTAGTTTAGGGTTTAGGGTTTAGGGTTTAGGGTTTAGGGTTTCGGGTTTCGGGTTCAGGGGTTTAGGCTAGTTGTGCAGCTCTCGTGTTCGGCATAGCCACCTGGGAGAGGTTGAAAGACCTCGAACTCGTCCATGTCGTGTGGTACCAGGCCCCCCACCACCCTCTCAGCGGTGATCTAAACCAGAAACCCTAAAGCCTAAAGCCCTGAACTACCAGTTGCTTCAGAACCCAACAACAATTTCTCTATAAGGGTAATCTAGGGATTATTTTCTTGGATTTCTCAGGGGTTCTTAAGCAAATAGTAGTACATCCTACACCGATCCTTCGATCCCGTCCAAGACGTGACCTTCAAGTTTGAGAAAGCCGCTTGGAGGTTCAAAAGCGTACTTCTGAGTAGGGCTATAAATCGGGCAACTATGGTCATAACCTTAGTTAGGGTACGTGTAACCCCTAGGTTATGATGAGAGAGAGGGCGGGGGGGGGGGGGGGTCACTGCATGAATGGAACCTCTGCATGACCTCAGCACGTACAACGCCTCAGGCTGGCCGGGCTCGGCAGACTACTTGGGCTGACTTGTCGTTGGGCATAGGCAGATAAACTTCAGTGTCTCTCATGCAAACTTGAGCGCGGCACGGAAAGTTGGGGAGGAACGAGTTTTGGGTTAAGCTTTTCGAGGCATGGATCCGGGCCGGTTGAAGGCAAAAAGGGCGAGCTCATCATCCCGAACGTAGCCAGAAGCATTTGCAAGCAAGCAAGCAAGCCCCTCGAATGCCAGCAGCAAGCCACCCATTTCATCCTAAAGCTCGAGTTGCCAAACAGAGGCCGAAACCCAAGGACTTCAAAAACCCTCATTTGCCTCCTGATCCCTGAACCCTAGTTTACCTCCCCCCCCCCCCCTTCCCCCCCAGACAACCGAAGCCCGAAACTCTGAATGCCTCGGCTAGCCTTGAGGTGCTCGAGCGCCGCCGTAAACCAGCCCCCGCTTGGTTGCAGTCCGCGGGCAGCATGTAGTGGAAGTGGTGCCAGAGCTGACATTGGTTTGAACATTCGGGTCCAACTAAGAGGCTCTCTGATGCCCAGTCTCTTGCACATGGTCTATACTTTCATGATGTATGTACACAGGTTTATGATATCGGGCTAAGCCGCATATAGATCAAAAAACCGGAAATTTGGTCCTTATATCAGGCATGAAGGCATGTAATCAGGCGCTCTGCCATTTGACGTCATCCCTAAACCGCAAGCCTCGCCGGTCAAAACTTATGACTCTGGTTCGGGCCCAGGCGAAGATTTCTGCGATGATTTTTGCCATGCTCAGAAGTGCCTAACCCCTAAACAGGCGGGCACACGAACTGCGTAGGTATACAGGCTCTGGAGCCGGCTCAGCTCTTCTTTTTGTGGCTTTTTTCAATGCAAGCTCTTACGGGGGAAAAGAGGAAATTTCTAGAAGGGATCCTTGATCTTATTCGCCCTTTAAGCCCTGTTTATACCTTTTTTGACCTAAGCAGCCCCCTAATCACGCCTGATTAACCCCCCAAGGTCCCTTGTAAGGGTCCCTCCTTTAGTCCCTTGATCATTGAAAGCTCAAAGACATGAGCCCTCACAATCTATCTCACCTTGTGAGCATTATGGAGAGGTTTTGAGGTTTCGACCTGCATAATCAAAGGTCTTCGTGCTTAGGGGTCCTCAGGATATCATGAGGGCTTATGGTTTTCGGCTTCGAGCTTGCAGGCTTCGTCTCTGCGCATCGCTTGAAGTGGCTTACTTGTAGGCAAATGGCTACTTGCAAGCAGGGTTCGAAGCAATCGGGTAACACCTTGAACCCGGAACCCCGGACACGCATATGCCGGAATCCTGGACTCCCTGATATAGGGCTTTCAGGGCTCAGGCGGGTCGGGTTTGGGGTTTCGGCTTAGGGGCCCAATGAATACTTGGAATCGGTCCCGGGTTGAGGATATAGGGTCGGCGACCTAAACCCCAAACCCTAAACCCTAAACCTTAAACCCTAAACCCTAAGCCCTAATACAGAATATATTGAAACTCCCCGAACCCTCAATGTTCGCCGCGCCTCCTTCACGGTGTCTGTGGAGGCGAAGATCGGCGTCTTTGCCTGCGGAGGATATTGTCATCTTCAACCCTAAACCCTAAACCCTAAGCCCAACCCTAAACCCTAAACCCTAAACCCTAAACCCTAAACCCTAAACCTCTGCGATGTGCCCAGATTCTGATCCTGAAACTTGGATCCCCGGGAGTTGCGGTCTCAAGTCTTTGGCACCTAGGTGCATCGGGCATGTGGTAAACAACTGCGGCGCCCCGAACCCAAATTCATAAACCCTTAAACCCTTAAGCCCTTAAACTCTCAAAACCCTTAAGCCGTTAAACTCTTAAAACCTTTAAGCCCTTAAACGCCTAAGACTGTAGAATTTACTCTAAAACCCCAAAACCCTTGGACCCTAAACTCTAAACCTTAGACCCGAAACCCTACCACCTTTCGAGCCTTTCGGGGACTGAAACTTGGCGTCTTCAGTCCCTGCCCAAGACCTCCGGCGTTAGGATGAGCCCTAAGCCTTGAGCCCTGCATGGAGGTTCATGCGTACTGGTTTAGGGTTTAGGGTTTAGGGTTTAGGGTGTAAGTAGGGTTTAGGGCCTAATGTTTGTGTGTAGGGCTTAGGGTTTCAAAACCCTCTAAGCTCTCAGGCCCTAAGACCTTAAACTCCTTAAACCTGAAAGCCCTAAGCCCTAGAAGCCCCAAGGTAGGCCCCAAACCCTGAACCCTAAGCCCTAACCCCAACATCCTGAAAGCCCACCAAGCCCTAAGGCGCGCCACCCCGGCCAACGGCCCCAAAACCTTTCCTAGTTGTCCAGTATGTTAGGGGAATTAAGGTTTCGCCTTAAGGGTTATGTAGAATGTAGGGATGTTCCCGCCCTATACTAGCAGTCCTAAATAGGGATTGGAGTACCCCCATGATAATCCCTATTCAGGACTGGCAGTACAAGGGCAAACATCCCAAGCTCCCACTCTTCTACGAAGCTTTAGAGCGCCGGGAGCCTTAAGTCCTCCAAAACCCTGCGCCTTGAGGGCCCAGCATTCCGGTGGCTCGCGCGCCAGTTGCACCTGCTTGTTGTTTTGGTTGGAGGGCGTATCTCGTTATCAACGAAAACATATATGTATTCATTTACATAACCTTTGTTGACATGTTAAAGCGGATTTTTTTGGGGAGGGGGAGGAGGGGCGTTTTTTCATTCATCCCCTAAGCCAAGAATATGGGAAACCTAAAAAAGGAACCCCGACAATTTAGTAGGCAGGTTCCTCGTGTTGGGATTTCCAAGTTTTCTCGCAACCTCGACCTCGTCAACACTTCATGTCAATGTCGAAACCGGAGCTGAGAAGTAACCGCCCGACCTCACAAGTAGTCAGAGTTGAGAGCTTAAGGTCTTGGAATCTTGACATCTGGCAAACCTGACGCGCTGGGATGCACTCTTCAAACGTCAAGCTTCTGTAGAGTCTTCTCTCTCAAAAACTAGCGATGTTCTTTAAACTCTCGCCCTGAACACACCTAAAGCTTCATTTACGAACGCTAATCTAAGTAATTGAAGTGAGACAGGTGTACCAAGATATATGATATACAGAAAGTACAGTCATCCAACTGTATACATTTCAATGGGTAAAATACGACTGTAGCATGACTTGTACTAGAACTTACAACATTATCGACACGGATGTGATCGTACGATGGGGGTTGTAGATACCTCCTGTAGGGGTCGGACATTTACGAATAGTAATCCCCTATGGTCCTTAGATAAATACACTATGAAATTCGCCCGAAAACCCTATTCTAATTATTCTGGCCCCTAGATTAAACCTCCCAGTGTCTGCGTCCACGTCGTAAAGGTTGATAACTTGACCCAAGTGATTCTTTCGTAGCTAATTTTGTGCCCAAGAATTGCCTGTAAGATGCATATGGTCACTTCTCTAAGGTATGGTCCTCTTTGGGGTTACTAATAGAAGGCGACCCCTAGTACTTAGGGTACCCCGACAAGGGACCATCATTTTGAGAACTGATCATGAGGGTTACTTGAGGTATTTGGTTGCCCCAAGAATCCTCAACCCCAAGCCCTAAACCCTAAACCCTGAAACCCTAAAACCCTAAAGAGGTTCTTGTAGCTAAAAGGGCCTCGCGCAGGCTGTCCAAGCCGAGGATGGCGTCCGCATGGCCGTGGGTAAGGAGGACTGCCTTAAGGAACTTAAACCACGGGTCAAGGGTGGAAGGTTCAGGGTTTCGGGTCTAGGGATTCCTTAGCAGCAACCAAAAGCTTCCTTGAGAGGTCTCGAGTCTGGAAGTTTGCCAAATCTTGAAAGTAGTTCTCCTTATACATGCCTTTTCACATTACCCAATAGTATGGTTAGAGTTTCGGGTTTCCCTAAACCCTTAACCCTAAATCGGGTTCGGCTTCAGGGCCTAGGGTACCCAACAGTAGTACAGGACACGTTTGGGCACTTGGGCTTTGACTTTCTGGACCCCAAGCCTGAAGATGGACCCAGGGGTTCCGAAGGGTTAGGGTTTAGGGTGTAGGGTTTGGGTTTAGGGTTTAGGGTTTAGGGTTTAGGGTTTAGGGTTTAGGGTTTAGGGTTTAGGGTTTAGGGTTTAGGGTTTAGGTGTTAGGGTTTAGGGTTTAGGGTTTAGGGTTTAGGGTTTAGGGTTTAGGGTTTAGGGTTTAGGGTTTAGGGTTTAGGGTTTAGGGTTTGGGGTTTGGGGTTTGGGGTTTAGGGTTTAGGGCTTAGGGCTTAGGGCTTAAGGTAGAGGTCCGGTTGGGGCAAACCACCAGGTTGGCATGGCAAGGTCTCTTGTTCCCCGGTGCTGAAGACCTTGCGCTGTGGTAAAGAGTGTAAGGTTTGAAGGGCCTACCCAAGGATCAACCCCTAAAGCCTAAACCCTAAGCCCAAACCCGAAACCCTACGGCCCTACGGCCATAGGGCCCTAGGGCCCTCAGGCCCTCAACCCCGAAACCCCTAAACCTGTAAACCCGTAAACCTGTAAACCCCTAAGCCCCCAAACCCATAACCCCGAAGTGTGGCACCATGCCAAGTGCCCCGCATTCACGCCCTGCACTCCCAGCGCTGGGAAATGGCGTCGCACGGCCTGCAAAGATGGTTTTTGGGGTTTAGGGTTCAGGGCTAGGGTTGATACGGTTTAGTTGGGGATTAAGCTCTAATTTAGTGTTTAGGGCCAGGTTCCAGGCTTGAAATCCAGGAGCCAACTACCCCCTCCCCAAGGAATGCACCTTACAAACCGGGTCCTTCATCGGAAATACGGTTTATTCAGTTTATTCCGATTTGGAGGTTTCCGAAATTCGGGGTACCTTATTCCGGTGACTCACTGAGTTTAGCCCGGTTTGGGGTAGTGTGTTAAACTTCCAGGGATGCTAGGGGGGACTGTTGGACCCCCAAACCCCAAACCCTACACCCAAGACCGGCATTGAGCACCTCCTCGAAGGTCTTCCTGGACAGGGAGGTCTGTCGTCAAAGGGGTTTATGCGCCAAAAGCGCCTCCGAATTAGAATAGGGGCTTGGGGGGGGGGGGGGGGCTATTGTGGTATATTGACAATGGGAGCCACAAGGGAAGATATTCCAACCCTATATGATACTCTATATAGGAAGCCCTGGTCTCGTGAGGTGCAGGAGTTGGATGTAGCTCGAGCAGACAGCAGCCTTTTTGGGCCACTAGAGTAATGCATGAATAGAAAGGGTGCCCCTTTTGGGTTAAAGGTGCTTCTAAGGAAGCCTAAACCCTCGAAAAAGGGAATAAGGGCCCACTCTGGCTTCTAGGCTATGGTAGGATGCTGCCCAACGCTGCCGGCCTTGACGTGGTTGCGTGCTTGCTCCGGAGCCACTCGCCCCGCGTATCATTAAAGCTCCCTGCAAGCCCTGTAGACCCTCAATCCTTTACACCCTAAACCCTAAACCCTAAACCCCGAAACTTGATAGTAAAGTGTTGTGTTGGGGATTCTTCCGGGCCTCGCCGGCCATGAGCTTCTATGCCAAGCAGCCAGATCTGGAAGCTTTTGAATCAGGGACCCCCAATATACACCCCAAACAATATTAGGGTTAAGAAGGACCCTGATAGTAAGGTACGTATCCGCAATTTCGGAAGCTTCCATCTCAATCCGTCCAAGCATCCCACAATCTACCAGGAGGTGCTGGTCCGTAGAGGCAGACTTGATGGTAACCAGCAGACCTGTGATTCTCCCCTTAGAGTTCAGGGTTTCGGGTTTAGGGTTACAAGTTGGGGCACAAGCACTATGAACGCAGGGGTGTGGTTTAGGGTTTGGTATTGGGAAAGGGCGGGGCTTTCCTGCAATCTGGCAAGCTTCGTCTTCTGGTGGCTAGGACTGCTTGTCAGAGTCATGCACGCATCAGGCCGAGCACTTCTTCCTGAACCCTAGAACCCTTCAGGGTTTAGGGCCTGGGGCTCAGGAATTTGCTGCAGAACTTCTCTCAAGGCAGAAGCCCGCGAGCACCAAGCAACGTGAGCATTTCCCAAGATACGCGCCCCCCAAAATGACGCCCCCCCCCCCCAAAAAAAAAAACAAACCTTAAGATAGACATAGCACCCCCCCCCTCCCCCCCACAAGGGTTTAGGGTTTAGGGTATATTTAGATTCCAATCGCTGAAGAGGCTTCCAGGCACAAGCTGACACGCTCGCTCGCACATTCACACACAAACAAACTTGGGATGTTACCCCTGAAACTAACGGTTCTGAATAGGGATTATGGTACCCCCTATTAGAATCCATATTCAGGACTGTTAGTATAAGGGGGAACAGCCCAAAGACAAACGCACAATGCGAAACAAACATATCGAGGGTTCTTCGCGTGCCGCGCTTCTTTGGTACATGGGGGAAGGGGGTGTGATCTAAATCATGGGCTCGTTTGGCATCTCCTAAACCCTAAACACGAAACCCCAAACCCTAAAGCCCTGAACTCTAAAACCCTACAGCCCTAGAACCCTGGGAACCCTGGAACCCTAACCCCGTTTAGAGGTTGGATTCCTCACTTCAGCAGAGACACTTGGGTTGCCGCGCCGATTCTTCGAGTCGGGATTGCTCCAGGCCTTGTGGGGTTTAGGGTTTAGGGCTTTGAGCCCTGCTGGGTCAGCAAGGGAATCTTGGGGCTTCGTGCCTTTTAAGGGGGTTTAGGGTTGGGGCTTAGAGCTTGAAGGTTGCAGACTTAATCTTGATCTCTTGATTGCCCGCCCTCCCAAAGCCCTAGCCTAGAAATCCTCCTCAACCCCAAGCATAGAGATTCGGGCTGAAGCTCTCTGAGTCCTAAACTTCATCCGAAACCCTAAAGCCTATCATTTGAGGGGTTCTGGGTCCATGCTGGTAAGGCCTAAAACCCCTAACCCTAAATCCTAAACCCAAAGCCATAAACGGCCCGAAGCCCTAAACCCCTAACAACCCCAAGGGGAATCGATGTCACGATGGCGCCTTCTTCGTGCCCGAGGGCTGTTCTGCAGTCAAGTGGCCTCCTGGCAGACCTCGCAGCCTGCCTCCTTCTGAAGGACATGCCTCCACGGGCGCTCCAGGGTTTAGGGTTTAGGGTTACTTAGGTGGTTTAGGGTTTAGGGTTTAGGGTTGTTTAGGTCGTAAGCATGTTTACGTTCCCTAACAAGAACCCCCAGTTCGCACCATCACCGATGTCCTCAGGTGCTGACTTTCCACACCCCAACCCCTCGCCTACGGACACGGACAAAGCCCCTGAATCTCAAAGCCCAAGCCCCGAACCACAACACCCTCCAACCCCAAACCCCCAGCCCCCCAAGCCTTGCTTGAGTAGGGTAGCAATGGGTTTACACTTCTTTAAGGTTCTGATAGCCCTACAAGCCCTACACCCTAAACCCTGAACTCTAAAGCCAAACTTGGTATCAGCCTTAAATTCGGGAGGCTGCTGGAGCCGCCACTGCCGACAATAACGAATCGCACGGCAAGGGAATCCATGGCGGCGTCGTCAACCAACGATTCGACCAAGGGGGTTGGGGGTTTTTAGGTCTTGTAGCATACTTTGGGGTCTTGCACAGGACTTTAACAATAGGGCGCTAGCCAGCGAAAGCGCAAAATTGCAAAAGACTGTGAAAGACTGTAAAAACACAATCCATGGCAAAAGACCACCACTCGAAGGGGTACTTACAAGCAGGGCCTTAAAGTACCCAGCACACTTGGTTTTTGGTTCAAAGGGCTGTGAGGAAGCCTAGACCCTAACAAAAAGGGAACAAGGGCCTACTCTGGGTCCTAGATTCTAGGCTTCCAGCTTCTGCAAAGGCCTTCGAGGCTGAAAGGGGCAAACATCCAATCTTCGACTTCGACCTACAAGGCCGGTATTGCAAGCGGTCGGAAAGAAAGCTCGAAGTCCAGTTTCACCTGAAGATGCACCCTAAAGGGGTAGTGGGTTTAGGGTTTAGCGTTTAGGATTTAGGGTGTAGGGTTTAGGGTTTGTTTCGCAGATGCTCTTGAGTGTGGAGGTGCGGGTGTGAGGGCAGGGAGTGTGGTACTGCATACATCCCCGCTTCGATGGCCCAAAGCGGTGTGAATGCCCTGTTAAACTAGTTGAATGCACATGTTCCGACTGAGAAGCTGTGCCATGTTTTCGAATTTCGCTATGGGTTTCTGTGCCATTGATGTATATATATATATATATATATATACGTATACATATACACATACACATACATATGATACATATGCATGTTTCTGCATTTGCCGGTCGAAGCCTTTTGCCCTTGTTTCCGGAGACTCTCACGAAAGGCGACGAGGTCCTGCATCTTCAGCTCCAGCAGAAGCCTGCCTTGATTTCCAGCCTGGATGTCCGCAGCGATGCCGTGGCTTCTCAGCATCTTGAGGATAAAGCCCTCGGTTCCCCCAAGCAAGCTCGGAACACTCGCTGAAGCCTCTTAGCTGCTGCTTGGTGGGCTTGTTTGCTTTTTTTTAAAAAAAGAGCAAGCAAAAAAAAGTGCCACTGCAGCGGACCCAGGGGCTCGAAGGTCGGATTTCACCCAACTTGGCCGGGACTTGCCCCAGCCTGTGATGATCGTGCAGTTGCGGCTGGTCTTGCGACTGAGCAACGGCGGCAGCACTTCCAAAAGCCACCACCTCACCGCCATCCACGCCGCACCCGCAGACCGGTCGTGGAGGTCCAGGAAAGTGGGGCCTTTCCTGGACAACTTCTCGTAAATCTCCAACTCGGCAGCCTGTAGAAAAAGCCCGTAGCCCTGATCCTTCTCAAAGACCGCCTCCAGAACCGCGTTGTAGCTCACAATCGTCGGAATCACTTGAGCCAAGGGCATGCTGTGAAAGAGATGCAGGGCCACCTCCCAGTGTCCCGCATGGCAGGAGCTGATAGCAGCATTGTAGCTGACGACGTCGTGTTGAAGCTTCGCCCTGCGAATGCCATGGAAGATGTGGAGTGCCAGTTGCCATTGTGCTCCTTTCTGACAGGAGCTGATGGTGGCATTGTAGCTGATGAGGCTGGGATGAATCTTGGCCTTGGGCATGCAGGCGAACAAATGCAACGCCAGCTGCCATTGCTGGCCCTTCTCACAAGAGCTGATGGTCGCATTGCAGCTGACCGCGTCTGGGACGAGCTTGGCCTGTGGCATCTCATCAAACAAATGCAGTGCCAGCTGCCATCGGCCGACCTTCTCACAGGAGCTGATGGTGGCACTGTAGCCGATGACATCTGGGATAACTTTTGCCATGTGCATGCGTGTGTGCAGGTGCAATGCCAGCTGCCACTGCTGGCCCTTCTCACAGGAACTGATGGCCGCACTGTAGCTGATGATGCTGGGGTTCATGAGGGCATTGGGCATGCTGGTGAAGGAATAAAGTGCCAGCTGCCACTGTTGAGCCTTCTCACAGGAACTGATTGTCGCATTGTAGCTAATGACGTCGGGATGAACTTCGGCCTTGGACATGCCATGAAAGAAATGTAAAGCCAGCTGCCATTGCTGGCCCTTCTCACAAGAGCTGATAGAGGCGTTGTAGCTAACTGCATCTGGGAAAAGTCTGGCCTTGGGCATGCGATCAAAAAGATGAAGGGCCAACTCCCATTCCCTCCCCTTCTCGCAGGAGCTCATGGTGGCACTGTAGCTTATGACATCTGGTTCAACCTTGCGCATGCTGTTGAACAGATGGACCGCCAGCTGCCACGGACCCTTCTGACAGGAGCTGATGGCCGCATTGTAGCTGATGACGCTGGGAACAACCTTGGCCTTGCCCATGCCGCTGAAAATCCTGGGTCCCGTAAACAGGGTTTAAAAAGGTTTATGCGGGAGTCCCACTATTTGTTTAAAAAGAAAAGGAAGAAGGGCCCACTCTGGGTCCTAGCATCTGCAGCGCTAGTTGCCACTGCTCGGCCTTGGCACAAGTGCTGATTGCTAGGGTGTATTCTGGCAGGCCCAACCGAATCCTGCCATGTCTGTCAAGCTCTCCGAACATGGCACCCACCAGATCTGCTCGGCGCAGGGCCTTCAGCTCTTGCAACAAGCCACGGACAAGTTTGGGCTTCTTCTGCCATGCCTCCAGATGTGCATCTACAAACTTCTTCACCATTTGCCTGTCCGCCGGCTGCTTCAAGCTCGCCAGTCGCAAGATCTCGCTGGGTGCACCAGTCGTTGGATGTACGCGCGCAGCTGCAGAGCATGCCCGAGAGCAGAACATGTTTCCTGCTGCAGATGTGTAGCAGTATGGGACCTCAAAAAAGACCCAAATCCTATGGACCCAATCCCTAAACCCTGTCCTAACTCCGAAACCCCAATCCCTAAACCCCTGTACCCTAAACCCTATTCTGAACCCCATGAACCCCATGAACCCTCTGAACCCTGTGAACGCTAAGTCCCAAGCCCTAAACCCCTTTGGACTCCATTGGGCAAGCGGTTTCTGAGCCAAAAGTAGCCAAGATGTTGTGAGCGCTCCGGCGTGAGGCAGTGCGCCCTGAGCTGCCTCGCACTGCCTCGGGTGTTTGTGTTTGTGTGCATTGTGTAGGATTTAGGGTCTAGGAAGAAGAGTAAAGGATATGAGTCATCGTACTAATTGCAGCCATCAGAAGAATAGTGTAACGTTTGCTTATCTGGGGTCCGAAACCTTGGGGTGCCTTCTTGGGGTCCTTATTATCAGAGAATCCCTGCTATGTGGGAGGTCTGTTTTAGGCGTCCCCCCACATGCTCCTGGAACGTTGATGCCCAGGCCAGCTGGCAGTCACGAACGGGCAGCATCGGCTGATCGACCGACCAATGCTCCAGGGTTTAGGGTTCCGATCCTGGTGAGGGTAGCCCTCTCCCTTTTTTTGGGTCTGGGGTTCGCCGGCGCTCAGGGTGAACCCCTAAACCCTAAACCCTAAACCCTAAACCCCATCGACCCCAACTCGACAGTTTTCCTCGCTGGACGTACATGTCTCCGTCTCCCGGGTCTCTAAGCGCTTCTCGGCTCTGCAGCTCAACGTCGTCCAGTTTGGGGTTTAGGGTTTAGGGTTTAGGGTTTAGGGTGTTGCGGTTGAGAGCACTCTTTTGGAGCAGGGTCGCAAACTCGACCCTTTGCCCCACGTCCCGGCACCCGACTTCCTAAGTCTCATCTTCCATGGTGTTTGTAGTGCTGGGGGCGACTTCATCGTCAAGGAATTCTTCTGGTTCCTCCTTGCTGCCATCAAACCTTGGTTGCTCTTTAACCCCACACTAAAAGTTTAACTGTTAGCTCCCTCAGTGAGACATGTTAGAGGAACCCCAAAACTTAACAGTAATACGGTTGTAGTAAAGTCCCACCTAGCAACAGGTCCTGATCCGCTGTGGTTGAGGTCTGACTGTCGGAATCGCCAGAAGTCTTGTTCGCCTCCAGAAAGGACATTCGAGCTATATGGCTCGAAGAAGAAACTTAGGGCATACCATATCTTGAGCATGTGGTATCACAAACCATGTGAAACACTGTACTTGGCAACTTTATGAAATGGGGGGGAGTTGTGCTAAAAGGTGCCTTCTCTGTTTCTCTGTGTCGCATAGCCCTGAAAGCTTTAGGCCTCAAAGTTGTTACGACCCGCAAATCACCCAAGTCATGAAGAGACCCCGAAGACGAAACCAAGCTCGCAATGAAGCGGTCAGGGAGCCCAATGCCCCCCTTTGGTACTAACCCCTAACCCTCGCTATAAAGGCAGTTCCTGACTCCAGGGCTCAGGAGTTCAGGGTTTCCAGTGGCCTCCGGAGGGTTGAGAGTTGAGCGGGGGGTTCTACCTAAAGCCCCAAACCGTAGACCCTGGACTATGTGGAGTGGTACTTCTCCCAGCATTCACACCCATAGGCTTCCTAGGTGCAAGGATTTGGGCCAGAAGCACCCAACCCGAAGCATGGTTGGGGGCACGTGGGAAACTATGCAAGCTACATAAGCTCTCAGCCCTGCATGCCCCGAGCCCTAAATCCACTTCTGAACCCTAAGCCCCTAAACCTAAACCCCCCAAAGTCCACTAAAACGCCAAGCCTCGAGCGAAAGGCCCCCCCCCCCCCCCCCCCCCCCCCCCCCCCCCCCCCCCCCCCCCCTCCCCCCCCTCCCCCACCTCCGAAGTCGAAGGCTCAGATTTAGCACTTGGAGGTATAGGGCTTATCCTAATTTTTGTGGCCTAGTTTTTGGGGCTTGGGTTCAGCATTGATTTGTGTAGGGTTTGGCGGTTTAGGATGGTTCTGGACCCTCCCAATGCTGCACCAGCTGAATATCGCTCCCTCAGGGAAGATTATTCAAACAGCACGGCCGAACCCGCAAGGACACACGACCATCTGCCTGGTAGAGATCGGAGTCGCCGCCAGAGGAGTTGTCTTTGGCGATGCTGTTGCTACCGTAGCTGTCGTACTCACTGTAGTTGTCGTACCCACTGGTGCCGTTGTCATAGGAGACAGCGGCGTAGTTGTCTTTCGTCTCGTTGCCATACACACTGGTGTCGTTGTCATAGGACATGCTGGTGTAGTTGTTGTTGGTGCTGTTGGCGCTGTTGCCGCTGCCGTAGCCGTCGTACTCGCCAGTGTCGTTGTCATATGATTCGCTGGTGTAGTTGCCCTTGGTGCTGTTGGTGCTGTCGGTACTGTTGCCGCTGCTGTAGTTGTCGTATCCACTGGTGCCGTTGTCATAGGCGACACCGGTGTGGTTGTCCTTGGTCTGGTTGCCGTACGCATTGGTGTCGTTGTCATAGGACATGCTGGTGTAGTTGTTGTTGGTGCTGTTGGCGCTGTTGCCGATGCCGTAGCTGTCGTACTCGCCGGTGTCGTTGTCATATGATTCGCTGGTGTACTGGTTGCCGTACACACTGGTGTCGTTGTCATAGGAGATGCTGGTGTAGTTGCCCCTGCTGCTGTTGGTGCCGTTGCTGCTGCTGTAAACGTCGTACTCGCTGGTGTCGTCTTCATTGGATTCACTGGTGTCGTCGTCATTGGATTCACTGGTGTCGTTGTCATTGGTGCTGTTGGTGCTGTTACCGCTGTAGCTGTCATATGCGCTGGTGTCATTGTCATAGGAGACGCTAGAGCTGTTGCCGTACTCATCGGTGTCGTTGTCCTCGGCGCCAGAGGTGGTCCCCTTGGTGCTGTTGCCGCCGCTGCTGTAGCTGTAGCTGTGGTACTCACTGGTGTCGTTGTCATGGGAGATGCTGGTGTAGTTGTCCTTGGTGCTGCTTGTGCTGTTGCCGCCACTGTAGTTGTCGTACTCGATGGTGTCGTTGCCATAGGAGATTCTGGTGTAGTGGTCGTTGGTGATGTTGGTGCTGTTGCCCCCGCTGTGGTTGTTAGACCGACTGGTGCTATTGCTGGTACTGGTGTTGCTGGGCCTGGTCACGCTGCCACTGCCGTGTGCACTCACGGAGGTTTTTTTGCTGTGCTCTTCCTGGCATGACGCATCAGATAAAGATACAATGAGCCCTCAACCCGAAACCCTGAACGAGAGGCCTGAGACATGGGTCCTTAAAGTATGCCCGCAGGCTCCATTTCAAGTGCTATTGGCTCCCCTATTTCCCGCGCCCCCACCCCCCCGCGAGAAACATACACGACCTATTTGGCTTTTTCTTCAGCACAGTGTTTCATGAACCCTAAACCCTACACCCCATAGCATTGTTGGGGGCTTGTGCTTTCGAAAACGTAGTCGTATGCACATATGTGCACATGAGTCGGGTCGGGGTGGAAACAAGCCACAGGGTGCTCTTTTCGGGTATTGGGGTCCTAGAGTTCATGGTCTAAGCTAAGAGGTTTTGGGCTCCAAGAACTTCAGATTTCTGGTTTTATGTATTTCGGCTAATTTGGGCTTCAGGACTGTAGGCTATGTTTTTCTGCTGCCTTGGGGCGTGCAGGCTTCGATGGAAGGCTTTGCGTGGGTGGGGTTCTGGTTTTGCGTGTTTTGAGGCGTTTTGGGGTGCAAGGATTTTAGGCTTTCGGTTTGCGACCCTAAACTTTAAAACCTAAACCCTAAACCCTTTTGGGTTTAGGCGGTTGAGGCTCAGACCACTAAGATGCACCATCTGCAAACCCCAAACCCTAAAGGTGTTTATGAGGCTCTATAAGGATGCTTAGGGCTCTGGGGGAACATTGACATGTATCGCCCCCAAACTCCTCGAACTTACGAATTGTATGTTGGGTCCCCCCCCCAAAAGTCCCTCTCCCTCTCGCCTGCTTCTTGTGTTGCAAGACCTTTCCAAACATTTGGAAGGTCACATGGGGAGGGGCTGCATTAGATGCGGCCGTTTGTGACCCGAGTCAGGCCTGGGGCGGTTTAGGGTAAACCTAAACCCCAAAGCGCTTTTGGGGGATCAGAAATAGAAAACAGGAACACTCTTTAGGGTTCAGGGTTTCGGGTGACCCCCTGACAAGGCCCAGTTGCCATCGGAAGTGGATCGCTTTTCTCCTATGCCGAACCGCAAACCCAACCCAGGACCCCCGGAACCCTAAACCCTAACCCCTAACCCCTAACCCCTAAACCCTAAAGCCTCAACCCTACGACCCTAACCCCCCCCCAATCCCGAACTCATCCTTGCAGCTTTCAATCATGCGAGCGAAAGCAACAAACATAGTTCTTACAACGCTTTTGAGAAGAATAACGCCGAAATACTTTTTACAAACTTGTTGAGAATACTAACAATAAACACCAAGCACTTCTTAAAGTTGCTGCTCTTGTAAATGGGTGAAAAGAACTGTGACAAAAAGGCCCGGGGTCTAGGGCTTAGGGATTAGGATTTGGCTTGCGCGCCTCGACAGTTTTCTCGGCTTCCCTGAGGTGTAGGGCATAGGGTTTAGGGTCGAGGGTTGAGGGTTCAGGGTTTGGGGGTCCCCATATGGGGGTTTCCGAAGATAGGGATGCCCGTGTTGGGGTTCTGATGATAAGGGAACCCTACTACTTGGGGGTCCCGGATTTCCATAAACCCCCAGAAAGTGCTATTCTGGACGGTATTGAGGAGCCCTGATCAGTTGGGGTAGCGGACCCCACCACGCGGGGAGGTGTTGCTCCGTAGTTGGGGGTTTTGGGTTCAGGCTGAATTTGTTTAGGACTAAACAAACCCTGGAACCCTAAACCCTAAACCCTAAACCCTAAACCCTAAACCCCAGACCGTCACGAGTTCGGGATAGATGTCGGAGAGGGCTTCGCGGATGTTGTGTGTGGAGGTTGCGCTTAGGAGCAAACGGCCACTGGGTTGAGGCTTGACTTGAAGGTTCATGGGTACTTATAAGTAGGACAGGACTACAAGTGCCCTAAATAAAGGTTGTAAATATATTTACCCTGCTTATGACCCTAACTATAAGTACCCATGAACCTCCAGTAGGCTTTAGTTCTGGGTTCAATGGGTTGGGGTTTAGGGGCCACGGCTGGTATTGGGCATGATGTCTACTTGTACCACACTTGTACGCAGTGTCGCTTACCCTAAACCCTAAACCCTTAACCCTAAACCTGATCGGGATCCTTCTCATTCCCCTGGAAACCTGAAGTCGTGAGCCCGAGTGCTCTACTGTCTTCAACTGCTACCTTCAATCACTCGAGGATGAGGATGGGGATACCCTGAAAAGGGTAGGCCCCCTTTTCAACCCCCTCTCCCGCCCTCTCCCCCCAGCTTGTCCCCCCGCCCAAACAGAAGAAGAATGCCTGACATACATGAAAAGGGAATCTCTCTGAACAAGCCCACCAAAGCTGGCACTCTGTGCTGAGCCCACGGCAGAGCTTTGTTTCGGCTCTCCTGAGCAGACAAAGGGAATTCAGGAGCCAAGACTTGAGGCTTCTTAGGGATGAGGGCCCGTGGTAGGTTTAAGGGTTGTTTGGGTCGCACCGCAGAAACTTGCAAAATTCCATTATAGGGTTGCCTGAAGGCCCTGCTTGGAGGTTCATGGCTACTTATAAGTAGGGTTTTAAATAGGGTAATTATTGCTATTACCTTATTTAGGGTACTTGTAACCCGACTTATAAGTGCACATGAACCTCCAAGTGTACGATGTGAGAAGATGCGGCCCTTGCCTTCAGCCCTCATAATCGGATAGTCCGTCTTTGTTCGATGCATGGTGGGGCGCCTAAACCCTGAACCCCAAATCCGAAACCCTGAACCGTAAATCCTAAACCCTAGGCCACCGGAAGACAGTAAGCCCTGACGCGGCCTGTGGCTTTTACGTGTCGAAGTGAACGATATGGCCCCTGTTTGCATCCCTGCTGTCATACGCCGCCTCATACTTCGGTTATCAACACAAGGACCAACACCCTAAACCCTAAACCTCCACCCAAGACCCAAAACCCAAACCTAAACCCTAAACCTTCAGATCCACAGGACTACCGCCAAGACCCTCAGAGGTCTGTGCGGTTTAGGGTTAGGGTTGTGCATTACTAGAAAAGGTAGCATTAGCAAATGGTTATAAACGACAACAAGCGTTTAGGGCATCGGCGCGCTGCCCATGATCTTTCGCGTGAAAAAGCACAAGGCGAGTGCATCCTAAACTGGTAAGCTCCTCAAAGCTCGCCTCTGTGAGCCCCTAAACCCTAAACCCTACGGGTTCTAAGCCTGCGTGCTATGTCAAAGCTTACCAGGGCTCCAAGTCCAGCCATGAGAGGTAGTTGCAGAAAAGCTGCACCCATCTGAAACCCAAAGTTAAGCCCTAGCCGTTCAGCTCTGAACCCTGGAGCCCTGAACCCGAACCCGAAAGCCCTGAACCCTAAACCCAAAGGCCCTAAACCCCCAAAAACCCTAAACCCCAAATACGCCAAGCTGCGGCCAGCCGAAGCTCTTCGACAGCTGCCAATCGCTCCAGCGCTTGGGTCTGCGGAAATCTTAGGGCATCGTGGTACCCGGATAACAACTAGAGGTAGGTTTAAGAACCCTAAACCCTAAATCCTAATCGTTTGGGGGTTTAGGGTTAAGGGTCTTCAGGGCATCGAAGGGCGTAGCAGGTGATAGCAGTTGGTGGTTTGGGGTTTGCTGTCCTCGGGGGCAGCTTGGGGCATAGTACCTGAAAACATGTGGGGGGCGTAGGGTCAAGAGCCTGTAGGGGCATCGTGGTTAGACATATTCTGGTTTAGGGCTTTAGGGTCTGGGGCCCAAAACCCTGTCTTGACTTTTTTTGCTTGTTGGGGGTCCCTCCAGATATTTCTTTGAGTGCAGGGGAGGGGGTGCCCCCGTTCAAGTCATTCTGGGTTTCGATGCTTTAGGGTTCCGCGTTTTCGTATGTTGCAATGCTTGCCACATACGAAATTGCATAAATTTGCCTTCGCTGAAGTTTTTCAGACCGAGGAGCTTGGAGGGCTTAGCTCGGGTTCTGCGCCCTGCGAAACTCTCATCCCCCACGAAACAAGAAGCACAAGGAGGTCAGAAGCTGCATATCCACCTCCCTAAACCTTAAAGCCAAAAAAACAAGGCCCTAAACTTCAATGCTCCACTCCTTGGGGCCCGTAGGGCCATGAACCCGGAACCCCAAAACTACTTCCCTCTCCCACACGTCCCCTCGCCCCCTTTCCCTCCTCTAAACCCTCTAAACCCTGTAAAGCCTTTAAACCCTGTGAACCCTGTGAACCCTGTGAACCCTCTAAACTGTATACACCCTGTAAACAATCTAAACCTTATAAACCCTGTTCACCCTCGACACACCTGTAAACCCTACTCCCCTAAGTCCCAACCTCCCAACCTCACCCAGGCCCTCCCTATGAATCCTATAAACTCTATAGACCCTCTAAACCCTCTGAAACCCCTCTAAACCCTACTCCCCTAAGTCCCAACCTCCCAAGCTCACCCAGGCCCCTCCTTCTTCAACTCTTTCTCCTCCTCTACGCGGGCATTGGCCACGGCAGCTTTAGCCTCTTCGACCTCGATGTGGGATATGGGGGTTTCCCAGAACATAGGGTTTAGGGTTTAGGGTGCCTTTAGGGTTTAGGGTGTACCCTTCTTTGGGGCGGGTTCCTGGGTTTAGTATCTGGGGGTCAATTAGGGCTTTCAACTTTGGGGCCTACAAAAAAGCGCAGGGAGTTGATGTTCAAGGCCGCAGCATTGAAGATCCCGAACATAGGGCCTAGGGTTTAGGGTATAGGGTTTAGGGTCTAATGCCCAAATCATATTGGGCTCCTTCAGCAAGGATCCCTTCGCGGGTGCCTACTCTCCTGCAGGCCTTGTATTTCGGGTGCCCCCAAAAGGGACCATACCCTAAACCCTAAACCCCAAACCCTCAACCCCAAACCCTAAACCCCAAACCCCAAACCCTAATCCCTGAGCCCTAAACCCTAAGCCCTGGACGCTAAACACAACTCTTTAGCGACTTAACCTTCTAGAGTTGATGGGGGGCCAAGGTCCTCAGATGACCTTTCAAAGGCGCTAGGCAGAACCCCCGAACGTGCAGTTTAGGTCGCAAAACAACCTACCTTTGTAGGGGGTATAGACGGTATCTAAGGAGATCAGAATAAGAAACCCGCAAAACAGGTAGGTTGTCTGGGCTACAGGTAGGGTTTATTTCCGCTAAGATCAGGGTCGATGTTGCGAAAGCTTATGGCTGGATCCGGATCTTTGAAGTAGTTGGCTTAGGGTTTAGGGTTGAGGGTTTCGGGTGTAGGGCTTAGGGGGCCTGAGTCGCACCATTGCGCGGCTGTGCAAAGCTTGCCGCCGTTTCGTACTTCAATTTAAGTGGTCCAGAGTTGTCAGCATGTAGGTGTCGCCTGCAAAACCCTGCTAAGCCCTACGAACCCTAATTGAAAGAAAACGCACAAAACAATGTCAACGCCCACGCCAACCTCATCTGGCACCGCCAAAAACATGCTGAGCCTTTCCTGCGGGCGCGTAAAGGTTCATGGGTACTGAAAAAGTAGGGTTCTAAGTACCCCAGATATTACCTACTTGTAAACCTACTTAAACGTACCCTACACCATGGCCTGAGAGCTGAGTGAGCACCCGCGCCTACTTCTGAGGGCGTGGCGCGAGAACACAACTTGCAAGTTGAAAGAAAGATCCAGATGAGAGGAAATGCTCCGGCACCCTACACATCTCACAGTACACCTTCTTTGCCCTACCCATAAACCTACTTAAGCCCTGAACCCTAAACCCTAAACCCTAAACCCCAAACCCTAAACCCTACTTATAAGTACCCTTCTGAACCTCCAAGTGGAAAGCCAGGAAGCTTCGGCATCGAAGATGGGCTTATAGGGCTCTGGGGCGATTCGGGTTTCGGGTTTAGGGTTTGGGGTTTAGGGCTTTGGGGTTTGGGGGGGTTTGGGGTTTAGGGTTTGGGAGTTAGGGTTCTGAGTCTGCTGTTCCAAGTATTTGGGTCACTGTGTTTGATAGTCCTTGTAGGGCACGAGACATACTAAAGGCCCATACTTCGGATCCCTATAAACAAAGGTGAGAGGGACCACACGAAGGCATGGTTTAAACCTGAGATTGAGCGGGGTCTAGGCTCAGGGTTTAGGGCTTTTAAGGGTGTAAGGGGTGTGAGGGTTTAGGGTTGAGGACTTATGGGCTTGGAAAAGGTAGGCTCGAGGGCTTTGGGGCTTTAGGTATAGGGCTGAGAGCGTGCGCGTGGCTTTGAGGACCAAAGGCAGCTGCGCAACTTGGTGGTGCTTCAGGAGCAGCATCCTTTTGCAACGCCTGTCATCACCGTACATGCACCTAGACCAATACCTTTTGTATATCCGAAACCCTAAAGTTGGGCTGTTCCCCCTTGTACTAACAGTCCGTCATAGTGATTCTAGTACCCCCTATTTTCATCCCTACAGTACTAAGGTCGACCTAGACGTGGCCCTGGTCCCCAGCCCTGTCCTCGATGTCTCTCAGCGCCACCGCCTGAATCAAGACCTCGGGGGAAATATGGGGGTGTACGAACATAAGGAACCTCTCAATTCGAACCCCCCAATAGTTGGATTCCCCTTTAGTAAGGATCCCACCCCCCCAAAACCGGTTCCTTTTAAGGGCATCCGATTTTGAAAGGGGGCTTTGCGAGAACAAGGTGGCTATGAGGGCTATAGAAACACCCTACGAACTTGAAATCCAAAGGACTTGTGGTTCGACGACTCATAACCCAAGTTCAGGCCTTATGACGATTCTACTCTCAGGGTTTAGGGTTCAGGGTTTAGGGTTTCGGGTTTAGGGTTTAGGGTGTAGGGCTCTCTGTGCGCAGGATGAGCTTAAGCCCTCAGTCGCACCACGCTTTATCTCAACGGCCGGCTCTTGGGCCGGGGCCAGAGGAAGCCATCGCCAGGCTTGCATCACCTTTTGTGAGCATGCAAAGGCAGGGTTTAGGGTTTAGGGTTTAGAGTCTATAGTCTAGGACTCGGAGGGTGCAGGATATGGGCTGTTCTCTATTAAGGGTTTCCTTCCCTAAGCCCGCCAACTGCCGGGCCCCGTTCAGGTGAGGCTGGATTATTCAAAAGCCCTGCAGCCGAAACCCCACATCGAACACCCCACACACTTCCGAAGGTTTAGGGTCTAGGGATAAACCTAAACTGCGCCGCCCTCGGATTCTATAGCCACGGTTTGAGGCTTTAGGGTTTCCGGGCGTCAGGGTTTGGGTATGAAGGTGGTGTTTTCTTAAGCACGCGGACATTTCTACAGGCAAAACGCCTCACACTGTCGCCACGGATGTCGACAAAAGGATGCCGCATGTATGAACATTCGGAAGCCCCCCAACTCCAGATTCGAGCCCGCACAGGGCCCGAAGAAAATTTGTTGGCCTTGGAGCCTGGCAGAGAGTCCTACGAGGCCTGAAGGCCCCCTGAGCCCTAAACCCTAAACCCTGAACCCTGAAACACCTCGAGCCAAACTCAAACCGAAACTCCGAAACTAGGTTTTGAAGGTCCAGGGGTTTGGGGTTTTGGTTTGGGGGAGGTTTAGGGTTTAAGCTTTAGGTTCTGAGGCCATGGCATCAAAGCAGTGGCACGTAAATATGGATGCACAGAGTTTCACAAAGACTAGGCAGACTTGTACATGGAATGGCCATGCTCGAGCAGAAATGCAGCAGAGCAAGAATGACCTTTGACACGCAGTCTGGTAGATGGTTTTGGCCCGTTGAACACGGGCCCTATGCCGGCTCGTGAGGCAGAGGAAACAGAAACTTCGCACGTCTTGCTAGGCCCAATTTACTAGGCCCAAAAGCAACTAGAAAGGGTGCCCTTTTCGGGATACAGGGGTTTTTGCGGAGGGAATAAGGGCCTACTCCCTAGTACTCTTCCTTGCATCGAGCCCAGTGCTTTTTGTCTCGCTGAAGCCAGGGCACGAGCAATTCACAGACCCTAAACCCTAAACCCTAAACTCGGTGAGTACCCAAACCCTAAACCCTAAACCCTAAACTGTAAGCCCTACAGAGTTTTGATGGCTTTAGATGGTTCTAGGATTTGGGATTTGGGCAGATCACTGCGCCTTTGGCCGGCTCTTGGTGCCGCCAGATCTGAGGGTTTAGGGTTTAGGGTTTAGGGTTTAGGGTTTAGGGTTTAGGGAGGACCGTGGAGCACTGTCCGGCAGTTTCGGGGTTTCGATTCTAGGGTTCGCACCAAGGCCTTGGCCAAAGGCTGTCATGAGAGGAAGCCCAAAGAAAGCTCAGAAGAAACACCAACCCTAAACCCTAAACCCTAAACCCTAAACCCCCTGGGGATGCATGCCTCCATTTCGCCCTATCAACCTCCGTGTTAAGCTGCCGTGGCCCAACACGCCGAAACACCCTAATAGGGCTTGGGGTTATAGGGTTTGTAGGGTTTATAGGGCTTAAGCAACCCCCAGGGCCTTGGTCACCTTGACCTTGCTCACGGAGTGGCACTTCCAAGAGTCATGGCCATACCCGGTGACCTGGGACGAGGACTGGTTCTTAGTTGGGATTGAGGCAATTGGGGTCCTACATATACCCTTCAAGGGAGTGGGGTCCCTCATTGCCTCATTCCCGCCTAAGAACCAGCCAGCTGTAACAAATTAGAGCTGCTGATTCAATGCCTTCATTGCATACGAGCGCCTTGTGAGAGAACCCTGAACCCAAAATCCCAAACCCATTAAAGTGCGACACCAAAACGGCAAGGCCCTTCAAAGCCCTTAAGACCCACCCCTTATCCCTTAACCTGAAACCCAAAACCTTAGATTCTTCAAGCCAGGAATCAAGTAAAACGCATCCTGAAGACCCCCTGAAGCCTTATAAGCCCCATGAACACTACGCCCTTGAACCCCTAACCTTGGGATGTTCCTCCTTATACTAGCAGTCCTTGAAAAGGACTATAGTACCCTCGATTCTCATCCTTATTAAGGACTGTTAGTATAATAAGGGAGAACATCCCAACCCTAATCCCCTAAAGCCTCAAGCCCTAAGACCCCCATGACAACCAAAGGACCAGAAGGTCCACAGCCAGGAGCAACCCAGGAACAACAAAAGGGCGCCCTTTTGAGTTTAAAGAGGGATATAAGGGAACCCAAACCCCGAAAAAAGGGGAATAAGGTCCCACCCTGGGTCCTAGTAACCCTAAACCCTAAACCCTAAACCCTGCACCCTAAAAGGGAACAAGGGCCTACTCTGGGTCCTAAAGGTCCAGAGAAGGCGACCCGCAGACCGTTGTTGACATCGAGCTCCTGATGAGGGGACGAACAGGGTTTAGGGTTTAGGGTTTAGGGTTTAGGGCTGATCAAAGTTTTGGAGCTTAGAGGGTTTACGGGGTTTAGGAGGCTTGTAGAGGTTGGAGGGCTGATAGGGTGCATAGGGTGTATGTACGTAGGACCTTTAGGGTCTGTGCGAGGTAGATCTTTTGCTAGGATGGACTCTAAAACCCTGATACATATTCCTGAATATGGTCCTCTTAAACCCAAACAAGGGAAAAGATGAAGTATCCCAAGGGCCTACCTCGTTTGTCGATATGTCAGCACATGTTTGCTTCGAGTGTTTCAGTGTCTCACAAGGGGCCAAAGCGCTTGAAAAAGAAATAGACGTCCCCAGGAAATTTGTGTTGCAAGTGTTTCAACTGAATGGGCCCTGCTATGACCCCAAATCCCTTTCATCCCTATATACCCTAAAGTGCCTATAGTCCTCAGCTCTGAATTCGAAACCTGAGCCCCAAAATCCTAAACAACCCAAACCCTGTACACCCTATGTGGCATGGAATTAAGGGCATCCACCAATAGGTACAACGTGAGGTGCGGCACTTCTTGCCCCTAGTAAAACCAAGCAAAAATGCACCATGATGAAAACCACTATAACATGTCGAAGCCGAGTGCAGGGTTGAGAGGTAAGGGTTTAGGTTTGAGGGTGAACAGCCAGTAGATTTGTTCTGCTAGCTCTGCGACCTCCGTTTCTTTGAGCTTGCACCTGAGAGGATAGGGCTAAGGTCGTAAGAACACAAGCAATACAACCTGAAATTACCCGGGGTACCCCTATTTCGGGAAATGCCCGTTTTAAATCCTAATCGTGCTCAAGAAGCTATCCGAACAAGTTCTCTGGCAACACGACCAACTCCATGGAGTGTATCGTTGTGGAGTTAAGAATCTCAACATCATACTACACAGGGGTTCTTCGGGGGCCTACTTCCATAAGAGTACTGCAACTGGGCATGAACCCCCCCCCTAAACCCTAAATTCCAGATGATTTCAGGGCAGTAAGAGCTCCGCATCTTCATGTGCTTTGTGGGCTGTGGGATATTTGGGTTCAACGTTCAACGTTACTCGAACCGACCAAAACCCTAGAAACCTAGAAGCCCTGAACCCGGCCGTTACACGCTAAGCCCTAACCCTAAACCCCAAACCCCAAACCCTAAACCCCACAGCAAGGTATACAGAAGCCCCAAGCCCTGGCCTTCTTGAAGGTGCAAGGCCCCCGCGAACCACAGACCTTCGTGCCTTGGACCTGGCCATGGAAGGTGTTAGGGATTTGTGTAGAATATGGGCCCTCAAAGGGGACCCCTTATCCACCCCTTCTATACCCATACATCAGAACCCTTTAAAAAGCGCATTAGCGGCCCATGAGGCTACCCTTAGAGGGTTGAGACACACTGTAACACTAGACCCCAAAACCTAAACCCGAAACCCTAAACGAGAGACCAAGATTTGGTTGGGGGTTGCAGGCCACTGTGCCTTGAGCTTGAAAACATCATCTCTAAACTGGGAGATGATAGGTCGCTTGAGCTCTGCATCCTGACGTCATCACCCCCTAAAACCCTAAACCCTAAAGCACCAGTTTACCCACATGCGCTGAGTACAGCAGCAGCTGTTTCATTCAGATGGATCGGAGTGACTCTCCAAGTCCACGTCAGCCCTCGACCCCAAACCCCAAGCCCCAAGCCCCAAACCCTAAACTTTTTTCAGGCGATTGGAGCCTGGCAGTCTGGCGTCGTGGACTCTGGGAAGATGACCTGCGTGCGGAGACGGAGGCGCCTAGAGGGGGCTTTGGGATTGAGAAAGGGTTTCACGGGTTGAGGCTCTTCCGGGAAGGGGGGGGGGATTTAGGAGGGGCGGGGGGGAGAGGCAAGGGGGATGGGGGGGGGGGGGGGGGGGGGGGGGGGGGGGGCGGGTCCGTCCAAACCCCCCCCCCCCAAAAAAAAAAGAGAAAAACTGATGCCTCAACCTGGTACTTGCCGTTGGGGATGTTCAGCTTCCAAGTGACCGGGAGGTAGGTGCTCCTTCTTTATTCAGGTTTAGGGTTTCGGGCTTAGGGCACACGGTTTAGGTTTCGGGTTTTCGGGCTTAGGGTTGATGAAGCTGGCTTGAGTCAACCTGGGCTCCCAGTTCGGAGTATCGTGAGAGCTCTACTTTTAGAGTTTAGGGCTTAGGGTGCGTAGATTTCCTGGTAAGTGCATAGGATTCACTAGCTTTCTTCGTAGGCAATTCGGGAACTAGTTACCGGATATCCCACTACACTCTTAGGGTAGTGTCATGGTCCCTTAGTGCGGGCCCTTAAAATGGGACCCCTAATATATACCCCTCATATACCCTACCATTAAACTACCCTTAGATATAGAAAGGTCAGAGCGTGGACTAGTTTCTGGAAACCCTAAACCCCAAACTGTCATTTTTGGAGGTCGTTAGACTCGGGACACGAAGGTGTCAACTCTTAAGGAATTCATTTATGGCGTATGGCTTACAGGGCCTGAAAAAATACCTCCAAATGAACCCCCAAAGCCCCCAACCCCCAAACTCTGTATACGCCCTGAGGCCTAAAACCTGAACCCTAAACTCTCAAAGCGAGTCTGTCCCGGACTTGCACTTGTTGCTGCGGTCGAAGTGATTCCTGGGCTTCGGCTCTGTCTTTCCCACTTGCAGCTTCTTGGGTGCCTATAAGTGGTGTTTAGGGTTTAGGGTTGAGGTTGAGGGTACTTAAGTAGGGTTATAGGCAGGGTAGCAATGGCTATGACCTTGTTCTGGGCACTTATAGCCCTAGCAAATTAAAAAACACCCATGAACCTCCAAGTGCTGCCAGTTACGATTTTTACAGTTTGGGTTTGGAACCTGCTTTCGGGAACCCTACGTGAAGCACCCCCCCCCCCCCACCCACTGTATTTTCTACAGGGTAATCCAAGTTGGAATCCAACTCAGTGCTTTCTCTGTTAAATTTGCAGTGCGTCGTCCCCAAGCAGGCGGCCCCTCCCTACAGTAACCTATGCCGTAGGCTCGCGCCGGCTCACCGCCCCCAGCCCTGGTCTAAAAAAGCCTCAAATCCTCAAACCCTCTAATGGCGCGATGGGCGAAACCTCTTGGCGCCCAGAGTCAAGCCATAGGTGCTTCTTGGCGGTGCGCGGCGCCCTCCTGCAACAGTGGGCAGAGTTTCGAGAAGGGCCCTTGAGACCTGGCTGGGGCGCTATAAGTCACTGAAGTTACTTGCAGGTTCATGGTTGCTTATCAGTAGGCTTTAGGGTTCAGGGCTTGGGGTTTGAGCTTACACACACACACACACACACACACACACACACACACACGCTAAAACACACACACACACACACACACACACACACACACACACGCTAAAACACACACACACACACACACACACACACACACACGCATGCACACTTAAAGTCTACGACCAGAGGGCTCGGTGACCAAGGTCAGTCTGGAACCCCAACCCACAGTCCTGAGAAGTCATAGCCAGTGATGGGTGTCCCATCGCACAGCCAGCCGTAGTCTATGCCACTGGCCTCTGTAATCCGCTAGGAGTAGGAATCAGGACGTGGTACAGAATAAGCAAAGCAAGCAATACCGTACAGCTTGCTACATTCTTTGATCTTATGAGTTGAACTGAAATAGGGTTTAGGGTTTAGGGTTTAGGGTTTAGGGTTTATTGTGTGAATGTACCTGCGTGTGACGTCTTGGAGTTGGTAAGGCATTGATGTGCCATGCTTTGGGGCTACGAGGAGGCCAACCCGAAGGTCTGAAGAACCATGGGCCTTCCCGCTGCCGTAGCTCTTCCCCTGTCAGGTCATTAGGGTTTAGGGTTTAGGGCTTAGGGTTTAGGGTTTAGGGGTTAGGGTTTAGGGCAAACTGAGCCAATGATTCAGGGCATCGGGCATTGCGGAGGGCTGCCTAAACAAACTGAGAGATCGGATGCGACATGTTTGGCCTCCTGATACACGTGCTCACGTTTTATACGACCGTGCCATGATATCAGAAACAGTCAGCTTCCAGGAATATACGGAATAACTCAAACCAGAGCTTTTATTTGTCAGGTACATTCCACGTAGATTTAATATTCAGTGAGAAGCCCCAGAACCATCTGGTTTCTCTAAAGTCATAGGAAGGCCCGACATGTCCATCATGAAGTCCATCATGAACCATCACACCGGCTTTTAGGGTTTGAGGGCAACTTAGGGTTCAGGAATGGCGCGGTATTGAAGGAAGGTCTGGAAATCAAAGGGCCCATGCCGGCCCCAAACCCTAAACCCTAAACCCTAAACCCTAAACCCTAAACCCTAAACCCTAAACCCTAAACCCTGAACCCAAGGGAATAACCCTAAACCCTAAACCCTAAACCCTAAACCCTAAACCCTAAACCCTAAACCCTAAACCCTAAACCTTACATGTTTAACGCTTTAGGTGTGGGGGCCCTGTACACCTCTACTACGGGAAATGCCCATGTCCTTAAAGTGTAACTCTTTTTGGGATGTTCCCCCTTCTACTAAGAGTCCTTAAAGGGGATAATAATAGGGGGTACTATAGTCCCAATTAGGGACTGTTCGTATAAGGGGGAACATCCCAGTGAATGTCTCCCACCGCCTTATTCGCGAATCTCCAAGTCCGCGGATGCTGATGTTCAATTTTTTTCGGCACAGAGACCTCTTACATCACGATGTTGGAGGTAACCCCAATCCATAAACCCTACACCTTAAACCCTAAACCTTAAACCCAGCTCTCGGTTGTACAACTCGCCGAAAAGGCCCTTACCCTATTAGCCTAAACCAGAGTAACCTTTGCACGCAGAATGATTTTGGGATGGTCTGCCGGCACATTGCTCTGTTCATTTCTTCTCTGATTGCCTCCGAAGAAAACTAGCTGGCCATCTTCTCGCATTGCACAGGTATGACCGCCGCCCGCGGAGACTGCCACAACTGGTCCCAAGTCTCCCGGCACATCACACTGTCCGTACCTGTTGTATCCAAAACAAACGAGCTGAGCATCTGCTCGCACTGCACAGGTATGATCAAAACCTGCTGAGACGGCCAGAACTGATTCCAAGCTTTCCGGTATATCGCAGTGTCCATTTTTATTACAAGTCCCTCCAAAGCAGACTAGTTGACCATCTGCTCGCACTGCACAGGTGTGATCAAAACCTGCTGAGACTGCCAACACAGGCCCCAAGTCTGCTGGCACATCGCACCTGGAACGTACATACCTGTTGTATCCAAAGCAGACTAGCTGACCATCTGCTCGCACTGCACAGGTATGACAATAGCCTGCTGAGACTGCCAGAACTGGTCCCAAGTGTTCCGGCACATCACACTGTCCATTTCGTCTACGATTGCCTCCAAAGCAAACTAGTTGACGATCTGCTCGAATTGCACAGGTATGGGAACTGCCCGCGGAGACTTCCGCAACTGGTCCCAGGTCTGCAGGCACATCACACTGTCCATTTTCATTGCCCCCAAAGCAGACTAGCCGACCATCTGCTCGAATTGCACAGGTATGGCCTTCGCCCGCGGACACTGCCACAACTGGTCCCAAGTCTGCTGGCACATCACACTGTCCTTTGTCGTTGCCTCCAAAGCAGACTAGCTGACCATCTTCTCGCACGGCACAAGTGTGACCATCGCCCGCGGAGATTGCCACAACTACTCCCAAGAATGCTGAGTGCTCAATGCTGCATGCAAAGCAAGCCGGCTGACAACGTGCTCTTGTTGCATAGTTGACACTACGGCCTCTGCTGCTTCGAGATGCCCTGGAGCCGTGTGAGAGCGTCAAGGACCGAGTCCGTCGATGAACGTTGCAGGTCATGCAACTAACACTTTGAAGCCGTGGCAATACGAACCTCGGTTGACCCATCACTCGAACGCGGCAGGAACCAGGATGGAGAGGAAGAAAGGACTGCATTGCCAATTTAGATGTACACCAGAGTATGCCAGCTGCCAAACCAGCCTCCATGGCTTTTGACAAAGGCATGGTTGAAATGGTCGGGTTTAGGATTTTCACAAGCGTTTAGGGTTTAGGGTTTGATAGATACTTGCACGACCTGGGGGCACTATCGGAGGTCAGAAGTTGATGTTTGGCCCAGGGCCTCTGTGGCAGGCCGATGGCGGGAGAGTGGTAGAATGCGCAACCATGAGTCAGTACATGCGTAGCTGCGAGTCAGTACATGGCCTAGGATGAGTTTGGTTTTTGGGTGGGCGGGAGGGGGGGAGGGTGAAATGAGATACGGCTTCTCAGTCATGGTTGTACCCTCTTATTCCTGATTCTAATTATTGTAAGACTATTCGAGACCAGACAATTTGCCTTTTCTCACCTTGTGGGCGTGAGGTTGCCTACTATGGTTTTCTGTATGAGTTATGCAGTATGGGTCTTGACATGGCCAAGAACAAGTCATCGGGTTCTTACCCCACCCCCCCCCCCCCCCCCCCCCACCCCCTGAAGACATGTCACAGACCCGAACCGAGACCGTTGCACAAACAGACTCATTATCGTAGATCCCCACCCAGACCCTCACACCAAAATGTTAATTGCCATCGCTAACTTAAACCCTAAACCCTAAACCCCAAACCCCAAACCCTAAACCCTAAACCCTAAACCCTAAACCCTAAACCCTAGCCGAGCACGGGGAGAAGGCCTCGTCCAGGATGCTTCCCGCCGGGACCCCGGAGGCCAAGGACGAGCCGAAATAGAACCTCAGCTGAGGGTTTAGGGTTTAGGGTTTTCAAGGTAGGCATCAAAGTGCCTAATGTCCTTTCCGAACTTGGTGGAACCTTCCCCGTCCAGCAGAGCAACATACACTAAGAAACACAACTAGACCCAAGAGTAACCTGGGTAGAGGGGGGTGCCCTTATTCTTTTAAAGGGGACTACACGGGACCCTAAATCCCCCCAAAAAGGTAATCAGGGCTTACTCCGAACCCCACAACTTTACTCCCCTTAGAACTCCAAAAACAAAGTATGTTAACTGCCATTCCCTTGGGTTTTAAACATGAATCATACCTTAGCCCGAAAACCCCAACCGAAACTGCGCGGTTTCAGCCGACAGGCTCGAGACCTGCATCTGACAGGGCGGCCTGGCAACCAAGAGGAGTCCCAGCTCGAAGAAGCCTTAACCCTAAACCCTAAACCCTAGACCCTCAACCCTAAACCCTGAACCCAAAACCGTTGTAGGGCCGTGTATGGACAACTTAAGTTCAGGTTGGGGTGTTGGGTTGAGGGTAGGAAAATTCTGAGGGGTTTCGTGGTGAGGGATGGCCGGAGCTTGGGTAGGGTTTAGGGACTGCGAAGTAGGGTAAGCATGGCTGTACCTGGCGATGAGAACCATCGCCCTTATTTTAGGGTTTAGAGTTCAGGACCTTGCCGATACAGAACGCATGAACCTTCAAGAGCTGGCATTCTCCGATTCTGGAGCGATCTGAGGGGCCAAGGAACATCGAGGCAACATGAGGCCAAGAGGAGGGAGGCCGGGGACAAGGGGGAGCTTTCAAAGATCCCTGGACACAGGGCTTCTGCTTCTTTAGCGTCGGCACAGGGCTCAGCAGATCTAGAGCCGAGGGCCGCAGGGGAGGGGGGGGGTTTGGGAGGAGCTTACACTGAAGCTAGAGAGAGAGAGAGAGAGAGAGAGAGAGAGAGAGAGAGAGAGAGAGAGAGAGGGAGATGAGTCGAAGAACAGCTGTGAACAGTAAGCCCACGCCCTCAAGCTGCAAGCCCACAATCCAACAAAACCCACAACAAGAAAGACCGTATACCCAGAACCCTAAACCCTAAACCCCAAACCCTAACCTTAAGGGGGGGCCTGTGCTGCCTGCGGCGCAGAAGTGGCAGCCTGGCGGCTCGGTTTTTAGGGAGTTTAGGGTTTAGGGTTTTGGCTTAGGGTTTAGGGTTTAGGGTTAGGGCTGGTTTAGGAAACAAACCTGGTATCGCCTCTTGTTTGTGGGTTCAGGGTTGGGATCTAGGGGCTTTGGTGCTCTGTGATCACATGGCTTGGATGTTGAAGACTTGTGGACATGACGTTGGAGGTGAACTTGCGAAATCCGCCCAGGAAAGGGCTTCTGGTTTAGCATGAGATGTGATGAGCCGAGCAGAATCATCCCGTTGTCTAGGAAGCCATGCAGCAGCAAAACCGGGACAAAGGCCCTCCTCACTGCAGGAGAGATCATGGAGACATCCCCCCCCGAAATGTGCCTGGAACCTGTACATGACCCAGGCCACAAGCCTTACCTGGACCCCACACTGGCCTGTGTTCCAATATTCGTATATTCTGGAAGTCCAGGTAGACACTCCTTTTACTCGACGCCTCAACCCTAAACCCTAACCCTAAACCGCAAGCACCAGCCCTGCCTGGCAAAACTTCTTCTTGCGACTGACTGCATCGGCTCGCTCATTGGAAATCTCGTCACAGGATTCTGCCCAGGATGCGAGCAAACTATGGAGGTTAGGAAGGGGGAGGGTCAAACTACGAAAATCCTGAAGAACCCTTCTGCGACGGCGCAGAAATCCTAAACGAAGTTGCAGTTTATTGCAGAAACATTCAACAATTTCATCATCAACCCTCCACCCGGGTCTACGTGTCTGTGCCCATAGAGCACAATAGATACCGCAAACGCATCTCAAATTGTCCTGTTTGAGATGGGGGGGGGGGATCCTCAAAATCATGGGCACTTTGTTTTTGCGGGGGGGATGTGATTGGATGTGATTGTCTGTTGCTCAAGCCAGCTAAGGCTAAAAATAGCAGGGCTCAGGCCCTGAGACGGGGCTTTCTCTTACTTCTCTCTCCAAACCAAAAAAAGGAAACCCAAAAAGTCTAAATTTCAACTATTGGCTAAGGAAGTTCTTGAGACTCATCTCTTTTGAGGGCAGTTTTGGTTGCGGTGCAGCTTACCGCCCACATCCGGACCTTGTCCAGGCTATATGGGGTTGACGAAATAGGGGACCCCTAAACTAGACCCCAAATAATAAGGTTCCCTAAAAATCAGGACCTCCAAAAGGTATGCCGAATTTCGGAAACCCCCCATATCTTCCAAGGGATTCATGCTACCCGCCATTTAATTTGAGCGTGAGGGGTTGAAGGTCTGGGGTCTACTTAACCCTAAACCCTAAACCCTAAGCCCGATGAACCTTAGTATAGGGTCTTGGGTTAGAGGCTAGAGTCTTCGGCTTATAGATCTAGAGTTTAGGGTCCTGGGTTTGAAAAAGATCTACATAGTGTGTTTAGTCCGTAGGTTCAAAATACCCGAGGAACCTTCCAGCACATGTAAAGAACCCTAAGCCCTAAACCGCTAATAACAGTCCGCCCGATTGGGTGAGGTTGGGACCATGATGGACAACCTGCCAGCTGGACATGACAGCTTGCCGTTTACGGCTGAGGGGTCCCAACCTCACCCAATCGTTTTGGCTCGGGGAACAATGAGCGGAGCCTCTGCAAGTCAGCTGCTGCCAGATCGATCTGCACCATGCCGCGGTTGTGGGGGTGGAGCTTGTTACGTAGCCCGCAGTGGTCCAGCAGGTTGCGTACCGAAGCCCGCACGTCTGTCGTGTCCCATGCCCGCCGCGATTTTCCCCAGCCAGTAATTATTTCAAACGATGTTTCATCCTCGCCTCTGCCTAGCTTGTCTGGTACGATGTTGGCCAGCCACCAAAGCACGGCCAGCATAGCTGAACCAGGGGAGTGGTCGTGAAGGTCAATCAGGGCTCCGTTCTTTCGCAACATCTCTGGCCAGGCTTGGTTCATCAACGCCTGTCGGAACAGATGAAAACCTGCGCTCTGTGTGTAAACTGCATCCAACACTTGGACGTAAGAAGCCGTGTCAGGCTTCAGTGTTTGTGCATTCATCGACGAAAACAGTGACAAGCCGAGCTCCCAGAGGCGGGCTGAACCACTTGCACAGATAGCAGAACTGAAGCTGATTTTGTCAGGCACCACTCTTGCCATGGACATCTGCGAAAGCAAATGCAGAGCCATCTGCCATTCACCACCCTTCTCACATGCGCTGATGCCGGCATTGAAGCTAATGTTGTCTGGCACCACTCTTGCCATGGGCATCTGCGAAAGCACATGCAGAGCCGTTTGCCACTCACTGCCCTTCTCACAGGCGCTGATGCCAGCATTGAAGCTGATCTTGTCTGGTAACACCCTTGCCATGGGCATCTTCGAAAGCAAATGCAGCGCCATCTGCCACACACTGCTCTTCTCGCATGCGCTTATGCCGGCGTTGAAACTGATCTTGTCTGGCAACACGCTTGCCATGGGCATCTGCGAAAGCAACAGCAGAGCCATCTGCCACTCACCACCCTTCTCACATGCGCTGATGCAGGCACTGAAACTGATCTCGTTTGGCACCACTCTGACCGTTGGCATCTGCGAAAGCAAATGCAGAGCCACTTGCCACTCACCACCCTTCTCACAGGCGCTGATGCCTGCACTGAAGCTGACTGCGTCCGGCAGCACCCTTGCCACGGGCATCTGCGCAAGTAGTTGCAGAGCCATTCGCCACACACCACCCTTCTCACAGGCGCTGATGCCGGCGTTGAAGTTGATTTCGTCTGGCGACACCATTGCCATGGGCATCTGCGAAAGCACATGCAGCGCCATCTGCCACTCACCACTCTTCTCACATGCGCTGATGCCGGCACTGAAGCTGATCTCGTTTGGCACCACTCGGGCTGTCGGCATCTGCGACAACAAATGCAGGGCCACCTGCCATTCACCGCCTTTCTCACAGGCGCTGATGGCAGAACTGAAGCTGAACACGTTTGGATCAACTCGCAAGGATATCATGTCAGAGAGAAGTTGCAGCGCAAGCTGCCACTGAAAGCCTTTCTCACATGCCGTGATGGCAGCGCTGAAAGTGAAGACGTCGGGCCGCACCTCGGCCACTGTGATCTCTGCAAGAACTTGGATTGCAACCTGCCACTGCTTGGCACGCGAGCAGCCCACGATGACTTTGGAGAGCGCCTTCTGATCCCTTTCTCTTGGCGGCGTGTCTTGAAGCACATGGACTGCAAGCTGCCAGTCTTGCGTTCGACAAGCTCCCTGAAGCAAAGATGAGAGTGGCCCATGACTCGTCGCTGCAACCTGGCTTGCTGTTGCATCTGGCGGCCCCATGGCCTGACTGTTATAGTGAAAAGGGTGCCTTGCACAGGTGCGTGATTCGCACGTTTGTGGCCGTCCTCCATACATGATACGAGTTGAGATTCGGCGCTTCGGCCTTCGCTCTTGCAGTTTCGGATCTGTCCATCCACCTGCCTATGCAAATTTGATCCTGCGCCCAATTACGTTCAAAGGCCTCCTTGAAACACTCAAAACTATACTTGCAAGGTTCATGCGTCAAAGATATACTTGAAGGTTCATGTGTACGTAGAAGTAGGTTGCAAGTACACTAAAACAGGTTATAACCATCGTTACACTACTTGTGACCCTACTTAGAAGTGCTCTAAACCCTAAACCCTAAACCCTAAACCCTAAACCCTAAACCCTAAACCCTAAACCCTAAACCCTAAACCCTAAACCCTAAACCCCATAAACGTCCAAGTGAATCCTTCCAAGTTCTCCACACGATATACACAGCTTAGACCCTATTTTGGTTGTGAGGGTTGAGTGTTTAGGGTTTAGGTACAGGTTTAGGGGTTTTGGGGAGTTTTGGGGTTAAGGTTTTGTGTTTAGAGTTTTGGGTTTGAGGGCTTAGGGTATATAAAAACTAGGTTTAGGGTAAACTCCTGAAACCCGGAAACCTTAACCACAAGGCCTTGAAGTCCACTGCCCTTTAGAGTCTCATGGGTTTAGGGTTTACTGGGTTTAGGCTTCCTCCGAGTTGTGCAGTATCTCTGATGAAAAGCCCTAAACCCTAAACCCTAAACCCTAAACCCAAAACCCCAAAACCCTAAGCTCAGGCTTACAGGTAGGCCTCAAGCAGCTCGGACTGGATTGGGGCGTGGGGAGGGGAGGGAAACTGTTGGGCCGTAACCCCAAAGCCGCCCATCCTGGAGCCTGAAACATCTTCAGGTCATCCTGTACCCCCCAGTCATACTCCAAGTACATACGGGAACCCCAAACCCCAAATCCTAAACCCAAACCCTAAAGCCAGCCTGAACCCTGCAGCTCAAAGCCCTGACAGACCTGCCTCCTTCCTCCCAGCACTTCTTCGCGCTGTTCCAATGATACGACACCTGCACGTAGGGTTCAGGGGTTAGGGGTTAGGGATTGGGGGTTAGGGTTTAGGGTTTAGTGTTTAGGGTTTAGGGCATCGTTCCCCGTCCAAGTAGTCCTTCTTGAGCTCTCTGTTCTAGAAGATAGAAGGAACCCTTAGGCACATGGGCACCAGGGACTTGCGCGAGGTTGCATGAGTTGGCCCGAGACCTAATGCCCTGTAGCTTCCCCAGCCATCTCGGAATAAAGAAGGCAACAGAACCCGTTCTTGTGGAAATGGGGGTAGCCCAGTCAAAAATCAAGCAGACCTCAGGTTTTAACACCTTGTCCCTGTACACCCGGATGCCTCCCGAAAGCACAAACAATCACTACAACCGTTTGGCAATACTCAGAAACCCAGCAAAAACACACACAAAGAGAGAATGCGCGCAAGGCATTCCCTGATTAAGGCTTGTTGTGGGCTTATTTGGGCTGGTTTGGGCCTGATGGGTGACTCCCTGACCCCAATCCATGCATGTTGCATCCGTGAGTGGGGAAGTAGCTTGGAGGTTCGTGAGTAGATATAAAACAGGGTTGTAAAGTAGGGTAACTATGGTTCGAACCGTCTTTACGGTACTCAAAACCCTACTCTTAAGTACCCCTGAACCTTCAAGTAGCTTGCAAGAAAGGCACTGCGCTCATTCCAGCCAATCAAACAGAAGCGATCGCCGCCGAGCTGAATTCACCATCTCCCGGTGAGTTCAAGGCTCCAGGTTTCATGTCTTTAGTTCCCTCTATTACATATGGGAGGTGTCCTAAATTAGGGGCGCCCCTTTGCTACCTCTGGGTGTCCTTGACGAAGAGTTGAAGCCTAAATGGCTTAAAGAGCCCTCCCCGGTTACCAACACATGCACCTAGAGCGCAAAGGGGTGGGGAGGCTTGCAGAGGCATTCTCTCTGCCTTCCACGCAGTTTCGGCCCTGAGCGCAAGAAGTTGCAAGCGCTGATAGCAGCATTGAAGCTGATCTCGCTCACCTGCGCGGTCTCCATGTTGTACAGAAGGCAGAGTGCATCCTTCCAGCGTCCGGCCTCGTCGCAAGCACTGATACCCGTGTTGAAGCTTATGGTGGTTAGCTCGAGTCCAGCTATAGACGCGGCAGACAACATCTGAAGCGCCCGGGTCCACTCCACAGCCCTGCACGCAGCAAGCATCCCGGTGCTGAAGATGATCTCACTTGGCAAAAGCTGTGCCCGCCGCATGTGATCTAAAAAAGGGCTCAAGGCTGCTTGCCATTGACCTTGCGCTGCGAAGGCGCTGATGACCGCGCTGTAGGTGACGAGATTGGGTTGGGCTTCCGAGGCAGACATGTCGTAGAAGAACTGCGAGGCGAGGTGCCACATACCTGTGGGGTTTACGAATGTTCGGGGGTACCTTATCGGGGTCCTCATGGTAAGGGAGTCCTATACTATTTGGGGGGTCCCCCCCCCCCCTGGCCCCATTTGCGTAAACCCCCCTCCACCTCGGTTGCCGGCCGCGCTGATGGCGGCGCTGGCGCTCACGACATCGGCCCTGAGCCCGGCCGACATCGAAAGCCCAAGGGCCGATTCCCACCGCAAGCACTTCTCACAGGCGCTGACGCTGGTGCTGAAGCTGATCGCATCTGGAACCGGGCTTGTAGCAGACATTCCTGAGAGCAAGGTGAGTGCTGCGCTCCACTCTCTGCCCACTTCGCAAGCAGCAATTGCAGAATTGAAGCAAACAGCATTGGGCCGGGTCAGAGCACCAGCCATGTTGCTGAGGTGTTGAAGTGCCACTTGCCAGAGACCTCCCTTGGAACAGGCGCTGATTGCAGCACCGAAGCAGATTTCGTTTAGCTTGGCCAAAGAATCACGGAGTTCCATGAAGAGGTGGAGTGCCCTCTGCCACTGAGAGCCCTTCTCACAGCAAGCCATGACAGTTGTAATGCAAGCGAGGTCGACCCTAGTTGTGCCTTGCGTGAGATCTGAGAGCAGCTGTAGAGCAAGCCTCCACTGGAGATCTGCGCCATCGAGCCCACATGCAGACACCGCAAGACTCAGCATGCCTGCCGTGACAGGTACTTTGGCCGCCGCCAGGTCCACAAGCACCCTGCAGGATGTTTGCCAAAGCCCGCAGTCGGAATATGTGCGCATGATATTTGTGAAGCTGGAGCTGTCCGGTACAACTTGTACCGCTCGCATGTCTGGCAGTTGCTGTAAGACTATTTTCCACTGGCCAGCAAGGCTCATGGACGTCGCAATGACGTTGAAGGTGATGACGTTCGACAAGATCGCAACCCGTGCCATGTGCAGCAGCAAGCCCAGGGTTTCCTGCCAAGCTTCGCCCTGTGTGCTCCCAAGTGTAGACGTGCTGCTCACGATGTCTGGATAAAGCCTTCGTGTGGGCATGCTGGCCAACATGCTGAAGACCTGCTCCCAGCGCCCGGCCTTCTGAGAAGCGCCGAGGGCAGCGTTGATGCTGATCGTGTCCGGTGAGACGTGTGCCGCATGCATGCGTCGGGTCAAGTACACTGCAAAATGCCAGAGGCTTGCACATCCCGCTGCAGAGATGGCGGTGTTGAAAGAAACTGCATCTGGGAGCAGTTTGTCAGCAGGCACCTGTAAGAGCAAGTCAAGCACAGCCGGCCATTGTCCAGCACTTCCGCATGCATTCAAGGCTGCGTTCATGGTGATGGTCGTAGGTCGGATGCTGCCCAGTTGCATGTCGGAGAGCAGCTCTAGGGCACCTTGCCAGTCACCAAGCTTAACAGAGCTGATGGCTGCATTGATGCAGATTGTGCTGGGCGTCAAAGCGAATGTCAACATGCTAGAGAGAAGCTGTAGCGCTTCTGGCCACCTCTTCTCCGTGCTGATGGCTGCCCCAAAGCTGACGTAGTTGGCCTGTGTTCTCGCCTGGCGCATTTGACTGAACAACCACAGAGCAGCCGGCCAGTTCCCTGCTTTGCCCACGGTGCTGATAGACGCGGAGACACTGACAACGCTTGGTGCAGCTTCCGATCTGTAGAGCTCCTGAAGTCCTTTCTGCCAGGCAGATCTTGACCCCTTGTCGCCGTGTGTCGGACGCATTTCTGACGAGCTGCTCGGGCTTGAAGCCCACCCGACTCCCTGGCCACATTAGGTCCCCCGGCATGCCAGCCTCTTACACGTCCTGTCATGTGACCATGGCATTGGGGCATGTTCTGGGGCCGGCGCACGTGGCTCTGAGATTGCGCCTTCCTGCTGGCGGTCTCGACGTTGAAGCCCTCACCGCCTCAAAGCCTGCATGACCTCTATCTGTCTACATCTTGTCTTGATGTATACTTACATTTGCATGAATGGACACTGTCGGCAGTAAGCTTTCTTTCTGGTGCCCTGTTAAGTAAAGAGCACTCTGCAAAGGCAGATTCAAACTCTCTGGGATCGTGTGTCAGCCCATCCCAAGACCCTACCTAGATTCGTAGACTTGGCCCGAGCCACGAGGTCCAAGCACGTGAAGACCAAGCTTCATGGCAGGGTTCCTGAAAGTATCACATGGAGTCATCGTTGGCCCAGTGAATTATTAGAATGTGCAAGTTGAGTGGTTCTAGTATGCATACTTAGGCAGGGCTCATTTAAAACGGGCAGTATGGATGAGCCTTCAAGCTCTTGTAGACTGGTCGCAACCTTATGTAGACAAGCAATAGTTGGAAACGCGACTTGCTCACACCAAGTGTGTGCGCTTCACCCGGCTTCCAGGACTCAGGCTAGACCATGAAGGAGCTGGGTTTAGGGTTAGGGCTTAGGGTTTAGGGGTCTCGGGTTTAGAGGTTTATAGGGTTTAGGGGGTTCAGGGGCTCATCGCACGGGACAAACGCCCTGGATTCTCGGAGGCTCTTTGCCCGACACCATCAACCCCCACAGCCCCTGTCACCCAAATCTGAACCTGCAGTCGAAACCCAAACCCAAACTCCAAAGCCCTAAGACCCGAACTCTTGAACCCCCAACCGCCCCCCCTAAACCCTAAACCCAAAAACCCTAAACCCTAAACCCTAAACCCTAAACCCTAAACCCTAAACCCTAAACCCTAAACCCTAAACCCTAAACCCGAAAAGAAACCCGAAGCCCCGTGGGCTTGGGAGACCTTGTCAGGATGGTCGAAGTCCCAGAGACACCAAGCTCCACAGTGGTGGTACCTCAGACAGGGTCTAGGGTTTAGGGTTTAGGGTTTAGGGTTTAGGGTTTAGGGTTTAGGGTTTAGGGTTTAGGGTTTAGGGTTTAGGGTTTAGGGATGACGGCGGAGTAGCTTAGGGCTGAGGGTTCCGGGTGCAGCGTTTCGTTTCTCAGAGTTTCGAGCACTCCACTGCTTTGAAGCTTCAAGGCTGGGATGCTCCCCCGTATTGTAATCCCTACTAAGGACTGCTAGAAATAGGGGGATCCTCCCCCAACTTCAAGGCAAGCAGCATCTTGTTGGCAAGGGCCTTGTGGACCTGCGGATGGTGCGTTGACTTTAATGAAATCTAAGGGTAGTTTCATGGTCCCTTAGTATGGGCGCTTGAAAGGGCACCCCTTATATACCCTATACAAAGTAGATGCCCTTACCTTTAAAGGAGGTTAGGGGCCAAACAAAGGGCCCATGAAACGACCCCCAGGTTAAAGGAGACCACCAACCCCTTGACCTCTTCCACATGGTGCCAACATTTGCCAGTTTCTAGGGTTTAGGGTTTAGGCTTCGCCCTTCGTTGGAGTAGACCCTGGGAATAAAGTAAAAACGGCTTCAGGTATAAGTAGCTATAGAGCCAGAACCAACAAAAGGCACCAAAGTATAGTACTCCAAAACCCAGTTAAGAAGGCATGCTTTCAAAAACCGATTTCAGGTTTAAGGCTTACTCCCCCCTCTTCTCCCCTTCCGCCCTTCCTTGCCCCCCCGGCCCCCCCTCCCCCGCTCCTCTCTGTATTTCACCCTCCCCCCCCCTTTCCCCCCCACGACCCGAAAACCCTAAACCCTAAACCCTCCGCCCTCTCCCATCCAAGGGAGCAAGGAAGAAGGGTTCGGCCTTCCAGGTGTTGGCGCTGTTGCATGCCTTTCGGGGGCGGCTTAGTTCATGCGGATTCATGCGTGCTTAGAAGTGGGGGGATAAGTAGGGCAACTGGTGTTATATCCTTTTTTGCGCTGTTTATAAGTACAAGTACCCATGAACCTGAAAGTAGAGGCCCTTGGAGAGCGATGTGATGCTTCAAACGACCGGCCGGGATTCAGAACACAGTCTTTGCAGTCGGTGCTTGGGGTTTAGGAGTTTAGGGTTTAAGGGTACGGGTTTAATTAGGGTTTAAGGGTACCGGTTTAGGGTTTAAGGCCCCCTAAACCCTAAACCCTAAACCCTAAACCCTAAGCCGTAAACCCTAAACCCTAAACCCTAAACCCTAAACCCTAAAGGGTGCTCTGCGTAGGTTGGCCGGCATCAGCTGTGGAGCTAGACGCGATGCAGTTAGCGCCCACAGTCGGACTTGTTGTCAAACTTCTAGTTCCCCGGAGACTCCAGTTTCCCTTGATTCAGGAAGACTCCTCAAAGGTTAATTGGGTTCCCTATATGGTTTAAGGAATATTCTTTAATTAAGGGGTCTTGGAGCCTTTGGGTACATCTTACCGACATGGACACATGGCTTCGTGCAGCGACGCGGATGCTTGCTACAAGGTTCAGCCTGTACCCCAAGGCCCCAGGCCAGGGGGGACCCGGACCCCTCGCCGCAGCAAGGACCATAGGGCCTCTGGCCGGCGGGTGCTCAAAACGTCCAATTTTCCTCAAAAACGCGCTGGGAGCAATTGTCCTGAGGTTAGGCCTAAGCTCTAGAAGGAATAAGTTAGGGTGGCTTCTTTTAGATGGCCTTCCACAATCGGGCCAGAGCTGCCCTTCGCACCCGACGAGGCTTTCGAGCCTCTGCTGCATCCTAACCTTCACAGCATCTACGCCCAGTAACAGCAAACCCTAACCCCAAAGCCAAACCCTAACCCCAAAGCCCAAACCCCAAACCGCGAGCTCTTCACTCAAAAAACACGCTTAGAAGTGGGAGGCCGTCCAAAACGCCCCTCAAGCCCGACATGAGCACCGCGAACTCCATCGTCCCCTACGGGGCGCCCCCCTCTCCCACCCGTCCCCCCGCCAACGTCCCAGCCCGCCTTGGCGTTGTGGCTGCGATCCTCGCCGTTGTTACTCAGGCTGGGACCTGGATGCCCCAAGCATGGGTTGAGGAATTTAAGGGTTTCAGGGCTTAGGGTTTAGGTAACGACACCTGCCTAAAGCCTTTGGGGGCCGGCGGCAGTCGGCGCCTAAAGCTAAACCCTAAACCCTAAACCCTAATGCACGTCCAGCTTTACACAGCTTTCATGGCCGCTTCTGTAAAACGAACGATGAACCAACAAATCGTCGACCAGAGAAGCAGCACTCCTAGAAAACCCGGGTCTGGGGGGCGGATCAGGCGGGGTGTCTCGGATTTGGGGCGTTTCGGGTTGTGGGGTCAAGATATCGACGTCTTTGTGAAGTCGAAGGCTACGAGGTAACCCTAATCCCCATTTACACATCTCCGGGCTTGGGCCATGGTTCTGCCACAGGGTCAGCGAGCCTCTGCAAAGGACTGGTTGGAGCCGGTATGTGGTTTGTTTGCAGGTTTAAGGGTGCTTTTGAAAACCCTAAACCCGAAACTCTAAACCCTGAACATCAACTCCTTCCGAGCCACAGTAGGTGAGTGTAGCCTGATCGGAGAGATACGTCTGCACCGGTATGCAAAGGTCAGCCTGTGGGAGGCGTTTCTTGAACAAGGTTTTCTACTGCCTCAAGACCCTAAACCCTAAACGCTAAAACCGAAAGCCGAAACCATGGGCACTCACAAGTAGGGTTTTAAGAGCAAACATAGGCTAACCTTTTAACCCAATTCTCAACCTGCCTACGAAATCGACCCGTCCCATGCAATACGCAAAGCACCCCGGCCAAAAAACAATGCAAAAAACGATACCCATAACCCACAGCACAACCTCAAAGCAAAACGACGATCCCCACGAGCCACAAACCAAGATCCAAACCATCCCAAAACCGGAAGCACCCTGAACAATCTTTCCAAAACACCAGCACCACAAGTACCTTCCATTAGGGTTTAGGGTTTGGGGTTTATCCTTACCAACCTCCTAGACTGCTTTTTCACTACCACCCTTTTAACGCATGATTTTAATATACCCCTACTTCTATTTCATGGGGCCATGTGTAGCTGATGGCGCCATTTTACTACTCCATGTTAAGAATGTCTCAAGAATATTCAGCCGTCCACTGAGAAACTTTTTCATCTCTTTGGGGTGCTCCTCTGGTTCAATATACAAGCTCCCCTTTCTCGTCACTGAAAAAACATCTTGGATTATTTTCTTGGTAGCCCAGTAACTATATTAAAGTAAGGGCACCCTGGTTTTGGTTGGTTACTTTATCAGGAACCTTGAAGCGGGTAGCACTGGGCTACCAAGCTTTTTGTAGTCCTTTCATTAGTTCGGGAGGCATGGCAGAACCTACATGGTCAGCCCTCAAGTTTCCTGAAGTTTCCTGAGTCCAAAACCCTAAACCCTCTTTGGGTACCCTAAATATTAGGACCATGTTCCCACCAACATCTTCGGCAGCTCTTTGCTCGTAATTGGTATGACAGTAGCGTACTTGGGAAAATCCAGGTAGGAAAGACCAATCCTATTCTGGCCTTTTTGCTGTTGCAGATGGTTCTTACTTGTTAAGACTAGACCCAATTGAAATTCAAAGTGTGTGTGAGGTGCTAGAAGACGATTCTCACCTCTGGGTCTCTTTGAACGCTTCGGTATGGATGGGTAGCCCTAAACCGTAAACCCTAAACCCTAAACCCTAAACCCTAAACCCTAAACCCTAGAGCCTCGCAGAACTCCTTCTTCCTCGCCACGGCAAGCTTCTGCTCAGGGTGTCCTTGGCAACCACCTTGCGAGCCAAGCGAGTCACTTTTGGGGGTGGAGGTTTCCTAGGCTTCGGAAGGAAGCCGCTGGAAGGTTAAGGGTTTAGTTTTGGTGGAACCTTCTTTGGATGTAGGGGCTGTGGGTATAGTACACGAGTCTTTCCTACACTGCTGGGAAGATTCCAAGCCCTGGTGCCATGCTTTAGTTGCGCCGGGAAGGACAAACCCAAAACCCGAAACCCCTAGATCCTAGACCCCCAAACCCTAAACCTAAACCCCTACAAAACCCCTAAACGCTAAACCCCAAGCCCTGAAACTAAACAAACTCTGTAGGGTTGAGTGTGGACTTGGTGTCCGACTAGGCTCAGCAGGGTAGGGTTTCGGGTTTAGGGTTTAGGCTTTAGCTGTCATGTGCTCAACTTGATGAAAACTGCTCTGTGCTGTCGGTGGAGCATTTTCTTTGCAACTCGGCAGTCTTGCACAACCGACAAGGACAGGGTTTAGGGTCTAGGGTTGTAGGGTTTTAGGGTCAACACAACGCACCTCTAACAGTTAGAGAAGCCCATGGACCTCCATAGTAGGCTGCATACATAATACAGGGGCCTGAATAAGTAGAAGAGGGTTTCGGGAGGCTATTATGGTACAATTACAAAGGGACCATAACGTAATAGTATTAATATTTCTTCCGACCCTTATATTACTGTACTCAGCATCTAGGCGTTGTTGTAAAGAAGGGGCTTAGGGCTTAGTTCAGGTTTCGGGGTTGGGGGGCCTCTGGGTAAGGAATCCCACGAATTATGGAAGGTATCGTACCTAACCCTAAACCCTGAACCCTAAACCCTAAACCGGATGGGACCCAAGTCTGAGGTCGCAGACTTCCACGATGCCAGCATTTCCGCGAGGTGTCGTAGGAATACGAGACCTGCATGGCGTCCATCTATGCCCCTCGATGTACGTAGTATAGCAGCCTGAATAAGTAGAATAGGGTTGTGGGCGTTGTCATAGTACAGTTCAAAAGGGACCCTAAGGGAATACAACTAGCAGTTATTCCGACCCCCTATATTATGCCCTGTGATGTACTTACCTCAAGAAATCTGAAATACTTTAGGGGTACCTTGTTAGGGTCCGTATTATCGGGCAATCCTCTTGTTTAGGGGTCTATTTTCGGGGTCCCTTATTTTCGGAAACCCACATTTAAAGACCCTGGGATATCTAGCACGTTGTGGGCAGTTTGTGCTTTCTGGTTTCGGATCAGCATTTCTGATCCTGCATCGACGAAGTGCTCCTGGAGCCACGCTGCTCAGGATTGCTGAAAGATGTTGGTCCGCGGGTCCGCCACTTAGTACTTCTACCGTTGTAGCGATGCTTTTTGAACCATGCATGGATAACTTTTCAGCCTAAGAACTCCGTAACTATGGCGCTGCAAATGCATTTGTGCTACGGTACTTACAACACTTATTAAATCAAACTATCCCATGAACTCCCATCCGGGTGTGTGAAAGAAAGTTCCCCTTGGGAGCAACTGAAGTCCATGCCTTGTCTTAGGAGGCCTGGAAAACGCCCTAAACCCTAAACCCTAAGCCCTAAACCCTAAGCCCGGAACCCGCGAGGCCCCTTCTCTGAAGCCCTACCCACAGCCGAGCCCTCCTGACCTTGTCTGGCTGGTCGAGATCGTAGAGGCAGAAGGCCCCACAGTGGCTGAACCTAACTTACCCGTTGGGGGTCTGGAGGTTGGGGTTTGCCAGTTGGGGTCGGGTTAAAGGTTTAGGTCTTACTTACAGGGTTTGGGGTGCGGGGTTTAGGGTTTGCGGCCCTTCTGACCTGCGTTAAGGATCGGGGGTTTGAGGTTCAGGGGCTGGGTGTTGGGTTTCCCTACACCCTAAGCCCTAAACCTAAACCCGTCTAGCCCTTTTTGAACACGGAGGCCTTGAGGCTTTGCAGAAGCCTGAGGCGGCTTTCAAGAAGAGCTGCCCTGAAATGGTCCTCACCGTTTGTATTCTGCCAGGGTGCTGTACGCCCCGGCAAACAGGGCCCCTGACCCACTTGTCAGTCAAACTGCATGACCCTGAATCCAGAACCCCTAAACGTTATGGGCCTTGGGAATGCTAGCCAGCCATGGGAATTGTTTCAAAGGGTCACAATGCCTCGGTTTCCGGGTTTAAGGTAGAAAATGCCACTTGCTTGAGAACCCCAAAAGAAAAAATGATGAACTCCTTATATTGCCCTTATCAAGAAGATGTGTTGCATTTTACTTTTTTGGGGGGTTCTTGAACAAGAAGTAGACAATGTTAAGAAAACAACTCTCCCATGAAGCAAATTCACCGGGGCTCAAGTTTTGCCCAAGAGGATACCTGGACCCTTCTCTGAATTCAGGGAGAACCCTCCAACAAAAAGGCTCATCCCCCTTGCAGCCCCCCAAAGGATGCGAACCCTCCTGCAGCTGGATTCTCATCAGGTTTAGGTTTAGGTTCCAGGATTCTTTAGGGTTGACGGCTTTTGATAAAACATGTATTGTTACTGGTTTAGGATGTTTAGGGTTTCGGGTTGAGGTTTACTGATAAACTTGGTATTGTTACTCTAGGTTGCCCAGTAACCTAGGATGAAAAAGGGTACCCTTTTTTGCGTAAAGGTGTTTATAAAGGAACCTAAACCCCCCAAAAAAGGGAGTAAGGGCACCCCTGGGCATCCTAGTACTCGTTTTCTTATTCTTTCTGAGTTGGCTGGGAGAGCTGCATCTTGTTCGCCAGGGCCCTCCTCACGTATGGCGTGTAACCTGTAGTCTCGGCCGCAGGGTGGAGGATGGGATGGCTTGACAGAAAAATCTAACATAGCCGAAGACGCTGCAAGATGGGGTTTCCGAAATGAGGGGTACCTTATTGGGGTCCTCATTACCAAGTCAATCCTACTATTTTTTTTGGGCGACTATTTTAGGGGCCCCTTGTCTTCGTAAATCCCCAAAAACACTGTGCTAGACGAAATATGCTTCTTCTTTTTCAATATGAGGCTGTGCTCTGAGGCTTCCCTGGGTCGTGACTTTCGCTCTCTGGAAGCGGTTTTTGAGTTCAGGGGGGGAGTTGAGGCTTAAGGGTCGGGATTTCAGTAAGGCAGGGTTTAGGGAAAGTTTATTTCAACAATCCGGGAATTAAAGGGAAGAGCTCGTTGTGTTCTTCCTACGATATGAACCCAAGACCCCAAACAGCGCAGAAAGTTCTCAAGGTGCAGGTATAGTCTGACTGCATCCCTTCCATTGCAACTGAGCCCTTATAACCCCTCAACTGCTTGACCCTAAACCCTCAACCATATAAACCCTGCAAACCGTAACTCTAAGCCCTACAAGCCCTATTAGCCTGTAAGCCCTGTAAGCCCTCTACACCCCCCAAAAAGAAAAAGCTATATGAGCTTACCCAAACCCTAAACCCTAAACCCTAGGGAGGGGGACGCTGTGGATGCTTGTCTGTTCTGTCTCTGTGCGTGTTTTTTCTTGTGTATGTGTCCTTGTGTGTGTGTGTGTATGTTCTCCAATATTAGTAACAAAGGGGGGGGGTGGCACTCAGAAGATCTTCTCTCAAAAAACACTGTCGACGCTTGTTTTGTACAGGACACACAAGAGTCCACAGCGTCAAACCCGCTGGGCCCTCTTGCACCACAACTCTCAGAGAGATTGCCAGGCGGCTGTCATGGCAACCAAGGGCCTCCTCGCTCCTGTCCTCCTTGTTCTGCGAGAGGCTGTTGCCTGGGGGGGCGGGGGAAGGCTTAGGGCTTATGGTTTGGGGCTTAGGGCTTAGGGCTTAGGGTTCAGGGTTTGGGTTTAGGGAGGAGGGTTCATTCTCAAGGTCTATGAGGGCGCCTCGGAATGCAGGATTTCGGGATAGGCGTCTACGGGTTCTCGGACTTTAGGCTGAAGGGCCAAGCTCAGGGACATAAGGGCTTATGGTTTGGGGCTTAGGGCTTAGGGCTTAGGGTTCGGGGTTTAGGGTTTAGGTAGGGACTAGGGTTTATTGAAGTTGTTAAGGGCTCAGGTCCGGGAAAGCTTCGAGGAGCTTCGGGAAGCTTCAAGGACAGTTTCGAGGATAGCTCTCAACTTTTGAATAATGTTGAGTTACAGGGGCATGAGGGTTTAGGGTTTGGGGTTTAGGGTTTAGGGTTTGGGGTTTAGGGTTTTGGGGTTTAGGGGTACATAGGGTTAAGACAAAACGGAGAATTGTGAGCATATGGCCCGTAGCCCGTGCTTCGAGTTTTATTGGGGTCCAAATGAACCCTAAAAGGGTTTATGGTTCAGATACCCCAACAGAATTATAGTAGCATAGGGCATATGACCCCAAGTTTCCGGGTCATATACCCGAACAAGAATTTTAATAGAGTAGGGGAAATGACCCCCCAATTTTAAGGTTCATTTGGTCTTCAGGGTATCTGTCTTTGGACCATGGAAAAGCCCCTTGCCCTGGAAGCGGCCCAAGCCCATTGCTTTTCTTCTTTCTTGCCATTCTACGACTCGGACTTTTATTGCCATCGTTCTCCCTACCATGCGAGTGTCATCAGGGGATTCCCTAAACCATAAGCCGTGACCCTAAACCGGGTTTGACTGTAGCTGAACCCCCGTCATTTATGCCTTAGGTTTTCCTCATGCAAACGCACAAACGACCAATGGCCGAACCCAACTGTGACATTGGCCCTCAAATATCAATGTGAAAGGGAGGACACCTTATACCTAATCCTCATTGTTCGTTGCGCTTGTGGCATTTTTTGAGAGAGTACGTAGGGAACGTGACAGTATGCCCAATGTAGTATCCTAACTCCTTGTCATCCAAGCGCCAGGCAGTATCGCAGACTCACAGCGTTTGATAGGCTTGGTGCCACAGGCAAGCAGGGCTCCACCTGAAGAGGAATTGTACGTCTAGTGGGGCTGGTCCAATCTGCGTGGTCTTCGTTGGGGTCTGTTTATAGCAGAGCTTAATTGTTCCTTTTGCCTTTCGAGTGCCCACCCTTGAGGGAACCCACAAGGGTCCTGCCGATTATTCACCCCCGAAAATTGCGTGCAGAGTCCCGGGAGCCTACAGCGAAGTATCCCCGAAAACGGCAGTGTGTACAGATTTCTCTACAGTATGCACACGCAAAGAAAATCAAGTTGTTTTTTAGTTGTTTGTTATCTCTACTGATTTATACATGTACACACTTGCTCATGTCTCTAAATTGAGCGCACCTTCACCAAAAAACATCCTAAACCCTAAACACCCAACTTATCAGGGACCTAAAGCCCTAAGCAAAGGGAATGAGTAAGGGAACCTAAAGCCCAAAAAAAGGGAAGAGGTACGGGCCTAGTCTGGGTCCTGGCTGAAGTGCTAAAACCTAGAAATACGAACCCCTAAGCCCTCAAGACCCTTGCTTGAATGCTCATGGGTACTTAAAAGTAAGGTTCCATGTGCCCGAAATAGGGTGACATCCATGGTTACCCAGCTTCAAATCCCAAATTACTCTTTCGAACCTCCAGGTGAACCCTCAAGGCCCCCCAGGGGCCCCAAACCCGGCCCTAGTCTCCAACAACCATGGAATAGAACCTAGTTCATTAGTATTGCAAACTTAAGATTTCCGTACCTTATTGAATGTGAGTTTAAGTACCCTTAATGAAAAGAAAACAATACCCAACTATGACAAAGGAATGAACCCATCGGAACCCCCCCAGTGTGCCTGGGTGCAGATGTTCTCTTTGCGGGTGACAGCCGCGTCTTTCTCCTGAGGAAACTTCGTGAAGCATTCGCCTCGCAGAGTGGGGGCTTAACAGCAGCAACAGTGGTTACTTGGAGGGGTTCACGGGTACGTAGAAGTGGGGTCAAAAGTAGGGGAAGTATGGATAACCTTATTTAGGGTACTGATAACCCTCCTCATACGTACCCTGAACTTCAAGCAGGGTTTAGGGTTAGGGTTTAGGGAGTCTTTGGGGCATGCGCTTTTGGAGAATGCCACTAAGTCCCCAACAACATTTCTTTATGTGTCTTTGGGCCCCTAGACCAGACTTCAGCACCAAAAGAGTCCGAAACTGCTCTGACCTCTTGCTTGCAAACTAGCAATCATGAGCCATGAAAACTCCAAACCCCAAACCCTAAACCCTAACCCCAAACCCTGAAAACCATACCCTAAACCCCAAACCCCAAACCCTAAACCCCACCTGACTGATGGAAGCACTTCTTGGAGGCGTCCCACTTGTAAGAGATTTTGTCCTGCCAGGGCAGCGTCTGATATGAAAGCGCAGTGCTTGAAGGCTCATGGGTTAGGGTTTAGGGTTTAGGGTTTAGGGTTTAGGGTTTAGGGTTTAGGGTTCAGGGTTCAGGGTTCAGGGTTTAGGGTCACTTGAAGGTTCATGGGTACTTGTAAGGAAGGTTATACGTCCCCCACACAAGGTTCTAACAAGAGTTACCCTACTTTTATCCCTACTTATAAGTAGCCATGAACCTCCAAGTAGCCACTACGCTTCCCAAACCTGGCACTCATATGACTGAGCTGCAAACATCTGGACGTCTACTGAGCTTACATAAGGGAGCCTAGACCCTCACAAAGGGGGGAAAATACGGGCCTTCGGGGGCTTTAGGTCAGCAAGCTAGCCATGCCACCACCAGACACAAGAGTGTTAGGGTTTGGGGTTTCGGGTTTCGGGTTTAGGGCTCAAGCAACAGCGATCATGGCGAGACCCACCCATCCTTATTGCAACTTCTTGGCTATGAAAAAGTCAAAGCCTAAACCCAAAACCCTCAACCCTTAAACCCAGACTCCCACCCCAGCGTCCGGGTCTTAGCCCCCCCCCCCCCCCCCCCCCCCCCCCCCAACTTAAAGTTGAAGCCTGGAGCAAACAATCAGAAGCCCGGAATACTGAAAAAAATGACTACCAACCGAAACCAGAAACATGCCAGGAGCAGCCCTACCTTCAAGCCCAGGCCGTGCAGCACCAACCTTCCATTACGAACCTAAACTGAGCAAAAACACACGCACCAACGAACCATGAACTTTCAATCCTTCCAGATCATTGGTGCTAGTTGCCTGCGTCACTGAGGGGGGTTTTGTAGGCAGACGCCTTCGCCCTGAACACCCACGACCATTAAACCGTAAACTCTACACATATGAACCCCAACCCCCCCAACCCCCTACCCCGTAACCTGATGCCCCGGATTGCAAGGGCAGTCCGGCTGGTAGTAGTCGAAGATGCACCAGGCGCCGCAATGGCTGAACCTCGCACACACACGGAGCCCGAAACCTGGCCCCCTTGGTGGCCCAGCAGCCAAATTATAATACCCTTTTTCCTTTTTAAGTTGGTTACTTTATACAGGAATCCAGAACAACAAAAGGGTAAAGGGCAGCGCTGGGCTACCAAGCCCCTTTTTCTTGTGTCTTCAGGGCTTCGGGTCTGGGGTTCAGTGCTGCAAGCTGTGCGAGGGCTTAGAACCACAAGGCCGCTCAAAATCCTCCCCAGGACCCCATTCTGATTGAAAAGGCCTTTAAGAGCGGATAATAAACATTTCATCTTGCCCCCCCCAAGTTCAACAATCCAGGCTAAAGGGGAATGCTGGATGTGTTTTGAAGATTTTTGTGTTTCGGGTTGTTTTTTTTCAATTAGGGGGAGTGGATGGCGCCCAGACCCCTGCGAGGATCCAATAGGCAGAACCCCCCAAATAGTACCCTGTACTTCTACTGCGACTACTTCGACGACGACGAGTACTACTATGGGGGTGCTTCTTAGGAACCCTTAAAGGGACCTTCTTTTCCGGGGTTGGGGGGGGGGAATCCGGAGAGCAAAGTTCCCGGTGGATCTCAGCCCCTGGCATTTTGTTTGCCAGGGCACGCTGTACAAACCTGAGGCTCAGAACACTAAACCCTAAACCCTAAACCCTAAACCCTAAACCCTAAACCCTGAACCCTGAACCCTAAACCCTAACCTTAAACCCTAGCCTGAAGAGTTGAGGATCTAGGGTTTGAGGGGCAGGGCTAGGGGGTGGCTTTAGGGGCGCACAGCTACATCAGGACACAACTTTCCGTTTGGTCCGTTTGGTCGAACCCAACCACCCCCTAAACCCTAAACCCGAAAGCTTAGGGTTTGTAGCAGCGACTTACACAACAAGCGTCCTGACTAGAGAAGTGAAGCTTGACCCTGCTGAGTCACCGATGCTTGCGCCACATGGCAGCAACAAGAGGACGATTCTGAAGGGGCGAGTTTGGGGGCCAATAGGGTGGGTGTAGGGTACCCCTCCTAGACCCTAACCCTAAACCCTAAGCCTGAAGCCCTAAACCCTAAACGCTAACCCCTAAGCCCCAAACCATAAGTCTCAAGACTTTGGGGTTCAGGACTTGGGACTCCATATTAGGGCTTAGGGCTCAGGCAAAGAAGTAGTCGTGGTAGCGATCGTAGTATACTATCCTAAACCCTAAACCCTAAATCCTTAATTGGGATTATCTTAGGGGGTACTTTAGTCCCTCTTAAGGAATGTTCGTATAAGGGGGAACATCCCAAGTCGTAGTTATTAATAAGAGTAGCAAATAAGCAGAGTACTACAGGGAAGTACTACCAAGAGTAGAAGTCGCAGGAGCAACTAGCTGGACCTAGGAATAACAGAGGAAGAAGGAAAAGGCACGCTTTTTGGTGCAAAGGGGCTTACAAGGGAACCTAAACCCTCTAAGAAAGGAAATAAGGTCCCACTCTGGCTCCTAGTTGCCAGACACCCTAAACCCTAAAGCCTAGACCCAAAAAGAAGGTGAGGGGCCTCCTCTATGCCCTAGCAAATGTTCAGCCCTAAGCCCGCAACAGCCAGCGAATGCTCCCGACACTCTTGCAAGGAAAGAAGCCCCGGCCCCCGATGCTTCTTGGGTTTAGGGTTTATGTAAGAAACCACGTCCGAATGCAACACGGCAAACATGTCGAAACCACCATCCCAACCATGGCATGAACCTCACAAAAAGCCTCAAAGCTCACAAGGTACATGGGACTTCATGGATCTAACTTCTCCCACGACAGGCTCACCAAAGGGCGCATATGCTTCGGGTACCTTATTGGGGTCGCTATTATAAGTGAATCCTACTATTTGGGGTCTATTTCCAAGAGTCCGCTATTTTCGTAAACCTCGAAATGGCACTTGGCAAGGCCCAGTGGCGGTGTCGTCGACGGGTCGCAGCTGACAGCGTCGGCGTACTCCAGGTCGTATTTCGACAGGTCGCCTGGTAGCAGGCTAACCCTATATAAACCCTAAACCCTTAAACCCTATGAAGCACTAGACCCTAGAGCCGTTTGGGAAGTCTTAGGGTTCCGATACCCTGGGCGAGGAGGCGGTCTAGATTGTGGGAATCGAGCTTGACGGGGTTCGGGGTCTAGGGTGTTAGGGTTGGGTTTGCGGTTTAGGGTTCAGAAATCCCGGCTTTGAAGCACTGTGGATTCTTCCGAAATCCTCAAACTGCCTGCAGGTTCCAACGTTCACAACATGCAGGGGCGATGTGTATAACTTAGAGGGCGTACAGGGTTTACGGGGCTTGGAGGGTGACAGGCTTATTAATCGGGCCCATAAGGATATACAGGGCTGACTTGCCCAAACATTGCGTCAAGACTCTCGCGGGCTCTCGCCTATAGGGACGGTGCACATTTTGGATCGAAAGCGCGCTCCCATCTAGGGAAACCGATTTCGGCCATCACGGCTTTGTTAGCCAACTACAGGGTTGTCGGCGGCGCTGTTAGGGGTCCACGAGCTGGAAATACCGCAGCCTTGCCCTCCAATTGATACTCATAAAGGGGTTTACATTCTACTCGTTCCAATTTCAAGACATGGATGCCCTGTATTGTTATTTCTTGTCACTACCTCCCTGTGTCAGGATTGGGACATTCAGAGCACTGGGCAGAAATCACATTGCGCCAACACCTTCTGAGGCCATCGCAATGCTTTGCTTCAATTAAACAGTCGGATTCCCGTTGTCCGCTCCAGTTCTGAGATTAATTAAATGATTAAATAAACAAATTAAATCAATTCAACTAATTAAATACATAGAATGATGAGGCTGCCAGGGCTGTTTCGGGCTTTCGAGAGGCTATGGGTCCGCCTGAGAGAAGGGCATAGGGTTCAGGGTGTATCAGGTACCTGCTTGGAGGTTCAGGGTACTTATAACCCAATAGTACGTGCAGTTATATGGTTTAGGGTTTAAGGGTTCAGGGTTATAACCCACCTTAGAAGCCCCTTAAGTGCCCTAATAGGATTATCAGTTCAAGTACAGCTATAGTTGGGTGACTAAGTACCATGAGGTTGCTTTCGCGACCCTTAAAAAGGGATACGTGCCTCTGTTTTTCAGGTTACTCTAGCCAACGCTGACCTAAGTTTGCTAAGGGCTGACCTGGACAACCCCCGAGCCTGCTCTTCTGTAGCTCATTCACATAAAGACATATTTCCAGGCTTCTTACTTCTGATCTCAAGGGTTTCCAGGGTTTCAGCACCTGCCATCCGACCCTCAACCCTCAAATCCAGACTAGAAAACTGACCGCCCCTAAACCCCTAAACCCCTAAACCCCTAAACCCCTAAACCCCTAAACCCCTAAACCCCTAAACCCCTAAACCCCTAAACCCCTAAACCCCTAAACCCCTGAACCCCTAAACCCCTAAACCCCTAAACCCCTGAACCCCTAAACCCCTAAACCCTTCAACCCCTAAACCCCTAAACCCTTCTGCTGAGGCGCCACAGACCCCCTCCATGATCTCAATGGAGAATCCCGGCTGGGGGGCTGCACATGCCTTAGTCTTCTACTTCAAGTTGACTAGAAGGATTCTTTCGGCTTTATCGGCTTCGTAGGGTTGATCAGGGAATGCAGGGGTTCGTGAGGCCTTATAGGGTTTAGGGATGCCTGTACGCTTAGGTCTCTAACTGATGCTCCGTTTTGGGCCTATCCCAAAGGAAGTGCAGCCATCATTTCGAGAGCCGCCTTCCCTAACCCTACAACCCCTGTAGACCCTCCAAGCCTTGGAAGCCCTAGACATCTCGAAACCCTTCAGACCCTGTAGACCCAGCTGCAATCGGTCTCCAATCTTTTGATGCATCGGCATCTGTGTTTGGGCTACCTAGCCTTCGCACTATTTCATTCCGGCCTACCCGACGAAAGGAACTGCAATCAGAGGTCTGGGTAAGTAGAAACAGCAGATAGCGAAGGGTAACAGTGCTAAAGCTAAGTTGCAAATCTTGGCCTGGTTTCATGCTCTAGGTCTTGGAAGGAAGGTTGACGGTCTAGCGTCCGGGGCCAGCAAATGACTCGCAAATGACCGATGGTTTCGCGGAACCCAGCCACATCTTTCCAGCGCCCTGGGAAGATGAAGGGTGCTTTTCCTAGGATGTTCCTCAAGGCCCTCTGAATATATTCCTAAATATGATCCTCGTCAACCCCAAAACGAAAAACACAAAATAGATATCCGAGCTTCTTTGTTTCTTTGTGCTTCAAAGAGAGATCCGAATTGTTAGGGCATGAGAGCATCACAGCTCAGCATGTCCGAGAAACACAACTTCCTGCCAATTCCCTCTGGTCGGAAGAATTACTAATGGTATTCCCTTATGGTCTCTTCACAATTATACCATAATCACCCCTCCCCCAAGAAAAAACACTCGATTCGAATTATTAAGGCCCCGATGTTACAGCAAAGACCGGGGCCGTGGCGGTGGTTGTGGTGCTGGTGGTTGTGGTACTTGTGGTCTGCGACACGATTTGAGTTTGTGAGAGGGTTCAGGGTTCAGGGTTGAGGGGTGTTTAGGCTTTAAGGTCTCCAAGACATGAGGCCGAGCCATGTTGTGAGGCATCGTTTGGGGCCCCTAGACCCAAAACCCAAAACCCTAAACCTTAAACCGCGGTTCGTGCAAAGGCAGCTTCGGTTTGGGGCTCCATACTGCTGCATGGCACATGTATGGGGTGGATCTAAATCATGGGCCCGTTTGGGCCGCCACTTTGCTTATAGCTTGCAGGGCCGAAAGAACACATGTCTTATAGCTGAGGGTACCGGATCTTAGTGTGATCAGCAGTGCATGAACCACCTTGGGCTCACATATACTCCCTGCTGCTCGAATCCCGAATGTAGTATATCGACTGTACACCCGCTTAGTTGCATTAGCCCAAGGCAGACAGTCTATGCCGCAGCACAGTTACCCGCCCCCGCCCCCCCTCAGCTTGCCCCTCCTGTGAAATCTGGGCTTGGGGCCCCTCAGCCCGACACCTTCTGAGCCCCTAAGCCGTGAGCAACCCAAAGCCCCACGCCCCAAACCCTTTTTGGGGGTAAGCAGCCCAAACCCCAAACCCCAAACCCCAAACCCCAAACCCCAAACCCCAAACCCCAAACCCTAAACCCTAAACCCTTAACCCTAAACCCTAAGACAACTCGAGTGCCCTGAGGGTGCCACCGTCTTGGTCGTCGTGGTGGTAATGGTGGTCGTGGACTGGGAAGGTCCGATCGGCTTCCAGGGCCCAAGACCCCGCGGTTTAGGGCTTCTAGGAGGTTTTTGGGCCCTGAAACAGATGAAAAAGCCTTAAATAGTGGAGTCTTGCGCCCCTTGGATTCAAGCGAAAGCAGGGGCAGGGAATGTTTCGGGGTTTGATAGCTAAGGTTTTGGGTGGTTCTTGGCCTGCGTAGGGGTACCATTTCCTGGTTATGCAGGGCGTGTTCTGCATTGTACGACCCACATCCGTCCGGAAAATACAGGTTTAGGGTTTAGGCGGTCTAGGGATCAGACAAGCATATTCTTTTTGCATGCACGGGACTCTTTTTGCAGAATGAAGAAGAGTTACACACTGTTTGACTAGATCAACTCTCTCTCTCTCTCACACTGAGAACTCATTCACTTGCTGTATTCACCTCCGTTCATGGGCTCACGCTCCAAACACACTCTCTCGGAACTAACTCTCTCCACGCCTGCTCTCGCTGGCTTGTTCTTAGAAGAGAATGAGGGAATGAGGTGCCCTATAGAATCCCTAAAAGGGTATATACAGGGCTCCTCGGCTCCTCATTCCCTCCTTCTCTACTAAAGAACCCGGGGGTTGAAGCTGTTTTTTGCTCCTCCCATCCACAGCGACTGCCGAATAGATGTGAGACGAGAACGTTGCAGGGCTTGGAAGGGTCGGGGCTCCTTGGCTCTTCGCACCCGCTATGCGCTAATAACCGGAAGTGCGTGGGTTAGGATCTGCAGCATAAGCTGGCACACGCCAAACCTTTCCAAACACCCTGAGCCCTAAACCCTGAAACCATTAGCCCCAAGCCCGAGTTGCTTGCACAAGTGGCACCTGCTAGCCTCCACACCACATGCCCGCAACGCTTGCAAGAGTCAGAGCCCCAAGGATCCTCAAAGTTTAGGGTTCCGGCTGTAGGGATTATATATATATATAAATGGAATGTATGTATGTATATATATATATATCTATACATACATATATATATATATGTACTCCTACAGTGAACACCGGAGCCGTCCACAACACACATGCTCTCTATCTGTCTCGTGTATTCGTGCTATTTATCTGCATTAAGTTCAATCTGGAGCAAGTATAAACAGACAGGTACATATGAAAGATGAACCAGTACAAGTATGAGTACAAATAAACAAGCAAGCAGCTACATAGAGCATATATATATATATATGCATACACAAAGCTCCTTCTCGGGTCTAAGTACCATCTCAGAATTCATACACGGACCCTTTGGCACGTTGTAAATGGAGAGTGCTCTGGCGGGATGTGCACTCTCAGCTACGCCCTCCTTAGGAGGATACACTTGGCCAGATAGCAAGCCAGCTAAGGCACGCACCGCCTGACCCTAAACCCTATCCCCTAAACCTATACCCACACAGACTACTCCGTCCCAAATCATTGTGGACGTTAACTAGGCTCAGGTTCAGGGCGCAAGGAAATCGATTGAGTCTGCAGGGTATTTTGGGAATCCTCAAGGATTGAGGGGCTGAGGGGCTTTCTACTATTTGCTTCAGAGCCCCCTGCTTAAAACACAAGAGAGCCCCTGTATCGCCCTTGTAAGGAAGAATATGTTGATTCTTATGTTTATTTTGTGTGTGTGGGGGGTCTTAAGCAAAGAGCAGTTTAGAGTCTAGGGGCTTGGAGATAGTTGAGATGACCAAGAACCGATGTTGAGAGGCGAAGCAAAACAGCGAGCGTCGCAGATGAGCCTAAAACAGACGACGCAAGGGAGCCCGCAACAAACTTGCAACTTCTCTTTTGGGGCTTCAGCCTTCTAGGGTAGAAGGGAATGGGCTGCTGAACATGACTCTGAGTAGATGGTGGTGCCTGAAAAAATCCGGAAAGGGCCGGTCCTCAGTTGCCCACACTGGACAGACTAAAGACCATCACTGAGAAACATCCAGGAAGGCCTGTGCACAAGGGCGTATGAAGGAACGTTGAGGGTCCTGGGTTTGCACCCTAAACCCTAAACCCTAAACCCTAAACCCTAAACCCCAAACACTAAACCCTAAAGCCGTCTGGCTAGGTTCCATGCTAGATGCAAGAACAACTAGTGGCAGTGGCCTTCTTGCACCTTGTGCTTGTAGGCAAAACAGCGACGGATCCATGCTTTCAGATCCTTGTTATAGGGACCCCCGAAACTGTAGCTCTAGGGTAGTTACATGGTCCCGGGAACCCCTTATGTACCCTATCCCTACATCCCGAACACCCAGCACCCATGCATGTGAGGACTCTTAGGGCAGGGTTTCTGAATCTTTTGAATCTTTTGGCAACAGACCCTACAATTTGAGGCTTTGTAAAGGAGTGCCCCCCCCCCCCCCCCCCCCCCCCCCCCCCCCCCCCCCCAAATGCCCAAATGCGGTTGAGGCTTCTGTGTTTGGGGGTTGAGGGCTAGGGTGCCCCCATGTCGAAATTTTTCAGGGATTTCGGGCATAGCTCCCCTTAACACCGTCTAGAGCTTGCAAAGCGCAACAGCAAGCCCTCGACCCCAAACCAGGACATCCTGAACCCTGCAGCTTTTAACCATGTACATAGTATGGGCAGTTCTCTAAAGTAGGGCCCTTTCTTGGGGGTACCCTTAAAACCTAAACTCTCAACCCTCAACCCGAAACCCTGAACCCTAAAGTCGGACCGCTGACGCCTTGCCAGCAAAGCCGCTTGCTGGACGGCCTCAAAGAGCTGGCCTTCACAAAGAGGGCCGCGCATCTGCCGAGTCAGCTACTTGGAGGTTCAGGGTACTTATATCACCCAATTCTAAGTGTGGTGATTCTCAGTGTGGTTCTAACCCACTTATAAGCCCCTTCAGCATAGGGTTGCAATTGGGTTATAAGTACAGTTGTAATTGGGTTACTAAGTACCATGAACCTCCAAGTAGAGGGAAAAGGGCACCCATTCTTGCTTGAATGGGGATCATTAGGGAACCAGCTCCCACACCCTGCCTCAACAACAACACACAGAGAGGAAGGGGCTCCGAAGAGTTTCCCCCTAAACCCTAAACCCTAAACCCTAAACAGCTCTACGAGCTAATTTAGGGACGTAGAGTTCGATGGGTTCAGTGAGGGGCATCTCGCTAAAGGAGCGTTGGCATGTTGGCAAGAAAGATAGTTGCAGGGTTTAGGGTTTAGGGTTTGGGGTTTAGGGTTTGGGGTTTAGGGTTTGGGGTTTAGGGTTTAGGACACAAGGCAAGGGCACAATGTGGAGAAATGTCTCGACAAGGTGCCTATCTCAGCCAAACCCGAATAGAGGGGTCGGAATGATTGCTAGTCGTATGCCCTTAGGGGTCCTTTCTAACTATCCTAAACCCTAGACCCTAGACCCTAGACCCTAAACCCTAAATCCCAAAACCCTCTTACATTAACCCGAATCCGGTGTGTGTTCCGCAACTCCTAGCCCTCCTGGGTGGGGGCCGGCCTCTACACAACCCTCTGGTGCCTGCAATTCGGGGATCGCCGTATTCGGGTTGAGGGTTTAGGGTTTAGGGTTTAGGCTTTAGGGTTTAGGGTTTGGGGTTTGGGGTTTGGGACTTACATTTTGGTACATATGTCAAATGCTTGGGCCCGCCTGGTGATTTCATATAACTATACCTGTCAGGGGTGAGCGCCTAGGTTGGAGTCTTCTGACCAAAGGGCTGTTCTGGAATCTCCGTCTGTCGCACAGAGAACCTGCCGGTGCGGGCAGCAGGCTTTCATAGGCCCAAGGGTCCACTAACAGAACCATATCGCACTCATGTGCAGCCAATACAAAAAGGGCTCAAAAGTACCTGATTAGGGTTTATGGTTTAGGATTAGGGTTTAGGTGTAACAGTACTGCAAGTGAAACTGCAAGAAGATGATCAGGAAAATGGCCCCTCATTTGCTGACGGGTCACCCTTCTGGAATTGGTTGGGGGAGGGTTGTTGAATGTTGGAAACCTTTTCTTAGGGTGTTGGGGTTCAGGTCTGAAGGGTTTAAGGGAAGCCTCTGTGTGAAGGTTGGGGAGGTTGAGGGGCGGGCGGGAGAGGCGGGGGGGGGGGGGGGGGGGGGGGGGGAGGATGCCGGGGTTGGGGGTGTGGGGGTATACCTTTGTGTATGTATGTATATGTATGTATATGTATATGTATGGAAATGTATGTATATGTATGTATATGTGTATATGTGTATATGTGTAGATGTGTATATCTATATATGTATATATGTATGTATGTATATATGTATATATGTATATATGTATATATGTATATATGTATATATGTATATATGTATATCTGTTTATATGTATATATGTATATATGTATTTATGTAAATATATATATATATATGTATATATGTATATATGTATATATGTATATATGTATATATGTATATATGTATATATGTATATATGTATATATGTATATATGTATATATGTATGTCTCTGACTATGCTTGTATATCTACATATATATATATATGCATCCGTAGGCATCTCATTTGTGCTCAAGCCCAATTCCCCTGCACCGCGCTGCCTTGGGCGAAGGACGCTGGTTTTGGAAGGTTCCGGGGTGGCATACTTTCGGCCAGTCAACATTGTCCTGAGCACGGGAAACAACGCTTGAGGGGTTTAGGGTTTAGGGTGTAGAGGTTTACGGGTTCTAGGGGCTGTGGGTACAAAAGAGCCTAGGTCCCAAGGGCCTTTGATGATTTCAGGCCTCAGGGGCGAGAACTTGTTTTAGGTTTGGAGGCTGTGGGTTCTTTCTTGGGCTCTCCTTTGAAACCTTGAGAGCTTGAGGAAAGGGCCTTTAGCTCACCCTAGACACGATCCTTGGGTTGAACAAGACACTTGAGCTAGCGAACTCGGGTGTATAGCTAAGGGATTTAGGGTTTGGAGCCTGAGTTCCTGTGCCCTATAGCACCCCCAGAAAACCAATGTGGGTGAGGCCTGATGTTGCGGCGAGGCGCAATGGAATCTAAAGGAATGCTATCCGATGAGTCAAATATGCACAGAGGAGCCCGTACAAGATGTACCAGTAACTTACCCCAAACCCCTGGTTGTTAGCAGTGAGTGGGGAGTTGGGTACCCTACATAGTCCCTTGAAGGGTATAGGGGGAGTATAGGGTTCCCTACTAACCAGCAAAGAACAGGCTGATGTCAGCAGCACGAGGGTCATTTGCTCGTTGATCTGCCTCAGCTGGCTCTCCACAAAGCCATAGAACTGCCCCTGATTGCGCAGCAGCCACCTGACTTTAGGGTTTAGGGTTTAGGCTCTAGGGTTTAGGGTTTAGGGCTGGGGTTTAGGGTTTAGGGTTTAGGGTTTAGGGTTTAGGGTTTAGGGTTTAGGGTTTAGGGTTTAGGGTTTAGGGTTTAGGGTTTAGGGTTTAGGGTTTAGGGTTTAGGGTTTGGGGTTTAGAGTTTAGGGTTTAGGGTTTAGGGTTTAGGGTTTAGGGCTGGTCCACCAGTGGCTAAGCAGCTTGAGGGGGAATCCGGGATTTACGCTGGTGCTGGTGCTTTTTAGCAAGCGACAGGCGCCTTGGTGCTTTCGGTGTCCTCTCCGCAGGGTTCCATACCAAAGCAGGTCCCATGTTGAAGAGCTCAAGACTCGCAACCGCATTCCCATGTTGAAGCTAGCAGCTAGCAAGCATAGGTGTCCCAGGGTTTAGGGTTTAGGGTTTCGGGTTTCGGGTTTAGGGGTTCTCCTTCTTTAGGCAACGGAAGCTGCAAACTGGGTTGAACCTACTGGCACTTCCGTAGGGAGTAAGGGAATTAGGTACCTTAGATGCGTCTATATACGCCCTTCAGGGATTGCGTGGGCTGCCCTCATTCCCTACGAAGAACAAGTAAGCTAGGGAAAGAAGTTTGCAGGATCCCAATCCGCCTCAGAACAAAAACAGGGTTGCCCGTTTATTGAACAAGGGAACAAAAGGGCAGTAAGGAATGGGCATCCCAAGCCCAACAACCTAAAGGTTTAGGGTTTAGGGCCTAGGGATATGTGTACATATCCATCTATCTATCTATCTATATATATATATATATATATCTATATGCAACTATCAACCCAAAGCCCTGTCTGTAGATGTGGGGTTTCACGTCCCGCGAGAGAGCGGCCAGGCCTTTGATCGTGCATGACCGTTCCTTGGCGTTGCAACTTCGGGACTCGGCACAAGGCCCCCAGCAGGTCTAGGGCTCAGGGTCTAGGGCTCAGGCAGGGCTCAGGGCTTGGGGCTTGGGGTTTGGGGTTTAGGGTCGAGGCTTGCACCACCAAACGTCTTGACATGCCAGCAAAGGACCAGACGTCGGCAACCCAAGCTTACACCTATACCCTAAACCCTAAACCCTATGTTGTAGGGCTTGGGGGTCGTCACGTTACACCTAATCTCTAAACCCTGTTTTGCAGCCTTCGCATGTGCCAGTCCGAACTCCAGCACCGAGTCCTCCTACAAACCCTAAACAGAGTTTCGGAACCCTAAGCCCTAAACCCTAAGCTTTGAACCCTGAACCCTACTAGACCCTAAACCCCAAACCCCAAACCCTAAACCCTAAACCCTGAACCCCAAACCCCAAACCCTAAACCCCAAACCCCAAACCCTAAACCCCAAACCCTAAACCCGGGTAGCTTTCCAAAGGCTTGGGATTCAAGGGCTTGCTGCCGAAGAGCCGAGGTCGATGGAGCGCGCCTGGACCCGCATCCCACAGCTCTTGATTAGGGTTTAGGGTTTAGGGTTCAGGGTTTGGGGTGTAGGGTTTAGGGTTTAGGGTTTGGGGTTTGGAGCTCTAAACTGAACTTCAACACCCATAGTTCCCTACCCCTCCCCGCCCCCCCTATGAAGAAGTAGAAAGTTATCTAGACCCAAGATGAAAACCCCTCAAAAAAGGGAATATGGGCCTACTCTGCGTCCTAGTTATGGGGCATCCATCGCCGTTTTAGGGTTTGGGTTCAGGCGTTTTGGGGCTTAAAAAACTTTGGGAATCTTGGGGCTTGAAAAACGGGGTCTTAGGGTTAGGTGAACAGGTTCAGAGTCTGGCACATCCGTCTCCCAGGCCTGTGCCGCGCTCGTGTATGGCTATACTTCCAATCACTTCTCAGAACCAGGGTTCAATTCCGTCCTAGAGGGGGGCTTCTGTGCTTTTTATTGCGGTGTTTCGGGGTTGACGTGCACAGGGCTTCAGGGTTCGGAGGTGTAGGGTTTTAGGGTTCAGGGTTGGGTTTCGTTGGGTCTTTCAGGGTGATTAAGATTTGAGGACCTTTCCCTCGAGCCTGGCCGCGCAGGCGCAGACATCCGCGGAAGAACCTGGGTTTAGCTTTCCAGCTGTCACACCACTTAACATAAAGCAGCCCTAAATAACATCAACATGCCGGTACAAAAAGCTTCTTACCAAAGGTGTTTTCTTCTAGAGTCCTTAGAGCCTCAGTTTCTGTAAACGTCCCTTATGAGCCATACAAGACAACGTTTAGAGACTGCCCATATGGTCCCTTGTCTAAATTATGGTCACTTTTGGGGTTACTACTATAAGGCGGCCCCTAATAATTCGGGTACCCGAACAGGGATCCTAATTTGGAGAAGTGAACCCTAAACCCTAAACCCTAAGCCCTAAGCCCTAAACCCTAAGCTGCACATACAGGTTCAGAGTCTACAGAGAAGCCGGTTCAGGATGGGGCAGCTCCGGGGTCCAGTCAAGACCTGCAGACAAATACCTCCACGGGAGTGTTCCCATCCTCCCTCACAAATATTCGGAAACCCTAAACCCTAAACCCTAAAACCCTTAACTCTAAAACCCTTAAATCCTAAAACCCTTAAACCCTTAACTACGCAGGTAGGCACGCGCCCTGAGGCCTGTCCAGAGCATGGAGGCTCTCAAGGTTTACCCAAACGCCTTGTACACCTCAAATAGAAACCCTGGTCACGGATTAGGGTTCGGGCTAGGGTGTCTCATTAAGGGGGCCTGGTGCTAGCAGCACCCAAGCGTGCGCCGCGACTTTTATAACCCCATCCCCCCTTTTGCTCATGTTCATCATTCTTGTTCTAGGAGGGCCCTGCTCGAAGGCTCCGGATGTCGGGTGTTATATTCGGGTGATGAGAAGCCCCTTGAAGGGAGCCCCTTCTGGTCCTTGGACGATGTACGTCATGAAGCCCCATCTGGGAGGCATATATAGGGCTCAAGGGAAATAGGCCCCTGATCCAGGACTCCCGAATAGTGCTGAGGCCTTGTTTGGGCCCATGCCAGCTTTCACAGCCCGTAGCTGCCTACGGGACTGAGAGCTCCGGATAGCTTTTGGCTCCGGAGCTCCCTCGCCTGCCGGCTTCGGTGCGTTCGCCCTGCCCGACATGCCCGGGGTCACTCAGTTTTTGGGCTCGCAACACAAGTTCTTAGTAGGGAGCCAGAATCCTTCTAAGACCCTGTACAGCGGGTAATATGGGAACCCTGTTTCCCTAATCTAAGAACCAGTAAGCAAACTTGCCCCTAAGGCTCAAGAGACCCCAAGAACCTTACGTCGTAGTTGGTCTCTGGTCCCAAAACCTTCAAAGAGGAGTCTTTGGAATCCTTCAAAGCAGTTAGGATCCTTTCCCGACACCCATGTTGCTCAGCCTTACTGGGAGGTTCAGGGCACTTAGTAGCCCAGTTACAACTGCACTTACAACCCAACTATAACCCTCTTAGGGTACTAAAGGGTCTTTTCTTGGTGGGTTACAACTACAGGGTTGCTAAGTACCCTGAACCTCCAAGTGCCAAGAAACCCTAAACCCTAAACCCTATGCCCGTAGACCGCGGCCGCGGAGCTCTTCCAGCTCCACAGCACCACCTGGCGCGCCCGCACAAACCCTGAACCTTGGGATGTTCCCCCTTAGACTAGCAGCTCCATACTAGGGAGTCGAGTACCCCCGATTATTCATCCCTATTAAGGACTGTTCGTATAAGGGGGGACATCCCAACCTGAACCTTAGAAATGCCATGAAGCTCCAACAGTGACAAGACTGCAAATAAAGCCTCCATGCTCTCATGTGGCCTTTCAACGTCCTCACCGACCCGGAGAGAAAAAGAGAGCGAGGGAGGGAGGGAGGGGGAGGGAGGGAGGGGGAGGGAGGGAGGTGGAGGGAGGGAGGGGGAGGGAGGGAGGGGGAGGGAGGGAGAGAGGGAGGGAGCAGAGAGAAAGAGAGAGAGAGGCAGAACACGAACCCTGAGCTTCCCAACTGTGAAACCCTCAACACACAATCCACTCCAAAGAAGGCTTAGACGCACCTCCACACCCTAAATGCTGAGCAGAGGGTGGCGCACCCACGGTGGGAAAATGGGGACGGGGATCTGGGAGAGTTCTAATGTTGCTGAGAATTTAAGTATACTCTATAAGTGAAAACAATAGAACTTAAATGAAACTAACCCGGAAATTCTCCATCAGGCCTCCATCCAGATCCAACAGTTTGAAGAAGCTCCACGCATCCCAGATGTCGAGCCCCAACGTCTCGAAGTAGGCTTTGACCTTGGTTGGATGATTATTCAGCTAGCATGAAACTTTCGGTGTCTGTGCTTCCATGAGATGTCGTCTCCGCAAACAGCTTTCACCTGATTCAAACCCTAGATCAGGGGTTCTGAAGCCGGGTGTCAGCTGGGCAGTTGATCTTCTCCTCAAACATCGCAAAAGTGATGATGCCATCGTCCTTCTGAACTTATATCCCTATTTCTCAGCACCTATGAATTTTCAGGGTTTAAGGTCTAGGGTTTGGGATACCGTGACATGCGTACAGGATGCGCTGGGCTTCGTTTTCTTGCACTTTATTGTCAGGGGATACTACTATTGGAGGTCTATTTTAGCCACATTAAAATCGTGATTCTGGATCATTGTGCCGTGAGCGCCACATCCTTGAACACCGGTCCACTGTCCACAATCTCATGCAAGAGCCTAAGTTCCAGATCCAACCCCGCGCTAGCTTCAAGAGCTATCGCATACCCGTAGTAGTGACCCTCAAGCGACTGCGTGAGGGACGCATTGAGCTGTGAGGGACTGGCAGAGTCGATCCGCTTGACCAGTCCATCTTGCCGTGCTGGGTTGCTAAACCCTAAAAACACTCAACGATGAAAACCATATACGAATCGAAACCCTATAACCGAAACCATAAACCCTAAATACTAAAACCCCATAGGAATCGGCATTGTAGGGCTGTTGTAAATCAGGCTTCCGTTGCACTTGCACCTCGGCGCCCCAAACACCTCTCAACACCAGGGGCTTGCCATCACAGAAGGGTTTAGGGTTTAGGGTTTAGGGTTTAGGGTTTAGGGTACGGCGCGTGTCCCTTACTCAATATGTCTGCGTTAAATACCCACTAAGCTTGTGGGGGCGCAACACTGTGCGGAATGTCAGTGGTTGGGAAGATTCTCCCCTAAGCCCTAAACCCTAAACCCTAAGCCCTCTCCTCATCAGCTCCCAGTTGGTTGAACAAGGCGCTCATCTTCTGCAGGTGTGCCTCCTGACCGTTGAAACCGTTGGGGCTTGGGTTTAAGGTTTAGGGCTCAGGGTTGAGGGTTTACAGCCGGACGCCTGCTTTCAAGGTAGTACACTGTTGTCCCTCATTACAAACCCCAAAACCACTGCCATGGAGCCTTCAGGTAGAGGCTGATGCCTTAAACCCTAAACCCTAAACCCTGGAGCTTAAGGTTTAGAACTGCATCTAAAACTCATACTTCTCTTGTATTAGAACCTCGCAAGAAGGTATCCCTTAACGAGAAAGTGTAGAAGTAGAAGCTTGTAGGAAACCCTAATAGCGGTGTACGAGGCTTCGGATTTGCAGGGCGCAGGGCCGATGAAAGGTGGTTAGCGGAACAGGTTTAGCACAGGGTTTGGGATCTAGCGGTTGGGGGGGGGGGGGGGCAAGGAAACTCTAGACTCTGGACCCTAAACCCCAAACCCAACTCACTAGTTGTCACATTGTAAAGCATTCCGGGCTTGCAGGATATGACAGTGTTGCAAGGAGCCACCCCTAAACCCTAAACCCTAAGCCCTAAGCCCTGGAGGTTTCTGGAGCCCTCTGATCGAGTGAAGCTCCTTATTCGCAAGCATGGACTGGACAACGGCCACGTGGTCGTTCTGCGCGTTGTCCATCGCTTTCCTGGGAGAGAGGCTTTAGGGTTTGGGGTTTAGGCTTTAAGGGGTTAAGGGGCAACCCGAACACCCTAAACATTAAACACTCCAGTCCCCTAAACCCCGAAACCGCCCAACCCCCTAAACCCCCTAAACCCCCTAACACACCTAAAGCCCCCCTAAACCCTAAACCCTAAACCCTAAACCCTAAACCCTAAACCCTAAGCCCTAAACCCTAAACCTCCGTGACATGGTTTAGGGATGAGGAACCCAGGTCCGATCATTCAGGTTGTATTTGGATTTCGGGATTAGGACTTCGGGCACAGGGTTTTTACGCGAATCGAGCCCTACCGCGCTTTTCGAGGCCGAGAGCTTCCGCGTGAAGCTGTTTGGGGGTGCATCAGTTATCAGCCAGAAACCGCTAGTCAGCACAGAACTACTATTCTGCACGCCCAGCACAAAACTACTATTAACCCTAAACCCTAAACCCTAAACCCTAAACCCTAAACCCTAAACCCTATTCTGCACCATTCACAGAATAACTCACCCCAAATTGCTCGTGACTCTCCATCGTCGCTACATCTAAGCCGGATACTGTGATTCCTGCTTGCTTGCAACTCCTACCCCCCCCCCCCCCCCCCCCAAAAAAAAAAAAGTAAAAGAAAAATGTGATAGTCCCTCTATTGCCCTTATAAGGCAGAATCTATATATATATATATATACACACATATTTCACATGTATATAAATATAAATATAAATATAAATATAAATATAAATATAAATATAAATATAAATATAAATATAAATATAAATATAAATAAATAAATATATATATATATATATATATATATGTATACATGTATATATATATATATACATTTTGGGGGGAAGGCTCTTAAGCAAATTGTAGAAAATGTACACAGATTCTGTAACACACTATCTGCGCACGGCTGAAAGCAACCGAGAAAAACAAGACCAAGCTGTGCAGAGGGTCTGACAGAAGACGGCCGTCACGACATTCCTCAGGTCAGCAGTGTTTAGGGTTCAGGGCTTATGGTTCCGAAACCCTGAAGACAGCCTTGTTCCACAGGGAAGAGCATAGGCCTACGCAAGCCTGAGGAGAGGGGAGGGGAAACACATGCGAATTGCAGATACATGGTCCCTCAGTTTTGCCCCTTAAAAGGGTACCCCTTATATACCCCTCATCCACCCTACACAAATCAAGGGCCCAAACATGAGAGCCCGAAAAAGGAGGTAAGGGACCATCTCAAGGGCCAATGAAAGTATCCTGAGACACATGGTCAGTTCTCCATTCTATGGAACCCTTTCTTGGGGGGTCCTTGTGCTAAGGCGGCCCCGAATATTTAGGGTACCCAGCAAGGGATCCGGAGCTACCTCTTTGCTTAAGAACCCTCACAAGAAATAGGAGACCATAATCCCTAGGTTATCCTTAGAAGGAAGATTCTTACAGTCCATAATTATTGGTTGTTATTTTCCTTGTTTGGGGGGGGGGGGGTCCTTAAGCAATTTAGAAAACAATACTATGATGGCCTTCAAGACCCTCTCCAAATATTCCTAAATGTCATCCTCTTAGACCCACAAGGGAGAAGATAGGGGCGTTAGGGCCCAAGTATACAATAATGAGGTACATGGACCCCTTAGGGTTTGGGGTTTAGGGTTTAGGGCGAGCTAGAAGAAAGCAAGCGCGCAGTGGGATCTTGGGCATTCTTCGATGATCGTAGGAACGTGGGCGGCTAATAGATGGTGCATGTAAACCCTAAACCCTAAACCCTAAGCCCTAAGCCCTAAGCCCTAAACACCAAACCATATAACCTTCATATGCGGAAAAGCAGAGAGATTGCATTTCCAAAGCTCAGCTTCCGGAACCCTGGGCCTTTCATGCGAGGATTGGGGTTCGGGGACTGTGCGGTATCTGGGCAGTCCTCCCAATTCGGGTTTAGGGTTTAGGGCTTAAGGTTTAGGGTTTAGGGTTTAGAGTTTAGGGTTTGGCACCTTTTCAAGGCACCCCGCAAACGGGACCCTAAGCCATGAACTGTCCAGATGGACACTGCTCAGCCTCTCCTTGTTATGAGGTATGACTAGGTTGCCTAGTACCCTAGGAGTAAAAAGGTTGTCTTTTTATCTTAAAAAGGGGTTTACAAGGGAGACTAAAGTCCCCAAAAAGGGGATAAGGGTACTACTGGGCATCTTAGAAGAACACACTTCGGTAAGTACATCGGGGACTCGTAGAAAAATACCAATTCATCATGAAGCGGGGTAGGAACCTAGACGTTGAAACCTTTCAGAAAAGCTTCTTTGAGGCTTAGGATTCAGGATTCCTAAACCCTAAACGTTAAGCCCTAAAACCCATGTCTGCCTCGAGTGCTGCCCAGAGGCAAGACCGCAAAATACGTGAAACTTATGTAGAAAAGGAAGGCCATCACCCACATGACCTTGCGGGCTCTGGGTTGGGGAGTTACTTGGAGGTGCAGGGTACTTATAACCCAATTATAAGTGTAGCCTACAGTGTAGCGATAAGCCCCTTAAGTGCCCAAAAATAGGGTTATTCTTGGGTTAGCAGTGCAGTTATTATTGGGTTAGAAAGTACCATGAACCTCCAGGATCTGGGTTCCACAGCAATGTAGATGAAACAAGGAGGCAGGATGGTAAAAACCAAGCCTGGTGTTTTCGGGCTGCTTGACATCCGTTCGCTCAGGTGCCGAGATGTTGGTGATGGGGTAGTGATGATGATGACGAGGAGGGGGAGGAGGAGGTTGGCGACGACGATGATGAAGCAAACGTGCTAAGGAAGATGCAAAGGTTTGGAGAGGATAGCAGTCATTAGCAGAATACAGTTTCATTGCCATTGATACAAGTGCTTCATCAGAATGCCAAGTATCAGTATCACAAATAGCGAGTTCGGATGCCGATACTGATGCCATCAAGACAGCCATGCCACGCCGATGGCCTTCAGCGGCGACAGGACCTGACAAGGAGGGTTTTGGGCTTAGGGTTTAGGGGAGCTGTGCAGCCAGGGGGTGTCCTTGAAGGGAAGCACAAGTTGAAACCTAACTTGTGTTGCGAAATGGTGGGCCCCCTGCCCCAATCGGACGTTGCAGCACCCAAGCCCCTAACCCTGTGGTACAGTAAGTGGGACTTTATTGGGCTTCATCATGGTACTTTTGGGGGGGGGGGGGGGGGGGAGGGGGGAGGCAATTTCCAACCCCGGAACAGAAACCCTAACCCTAAACCCTAAACCACCTAAACCCTAAATCCTAAGCCACCTACTCGCAGGTTCCCAAAGACCCGGGTACCCTATCTTTGACGAATCAGGCCGTAGCAGGATAAACAGGGAACACATAAAGAACAAGAACAGTCCCTCTACTTCCAGAAGGACGCAATTATGAGGTCCCTGGAAGTATAAGGAGTGCTGCTGCATGCACTCTTTTTGGGGCTGGAGTCAGCTGAAATCCTCCTCGGCGGCGTTCAGCCACTGGTGCAGGCGATCTTGACAGTACTCCCACTGCTTCGTGCTTGAGGGCCGCAGGCAAGCTTTCGAGAGGCGGGTGGTGTTCACAGGTGCCTTCACGGATGCGAACAGAGGCAGCGACCAGCGCTCGCCGATAAGAAGCGGGGTAACTCGGTGGATGCTTTCCCAGCCCGAAGTGAAGATGGCCAGTCGTCCAGGTCTTGGTTTAACAGTCATGCGCCAGTCTCCCCGTTGCGCATCGAAGAACTGGACTTCTCCACCTGTGGTTGAGTTGTGCGCTGTTAGCCACAGCACGGCAGAGTAGTGAAATCGATCGAAACTGCTTTCGTCGCAGTGGATCGTTCCCTTTGAGGAGCTGCTTCCATCCGAAGCTAGGTGGCTAAGGAAGTGCGAAGCAAAATAGACCCAGGACGGTGGCACGTCGGCAGCCCTAGCAATCAACCTCCGAATCTTCTCCAAGACGTACAGAAAAAGTAAGTGCCCATCACCTTGCCGATGTCGTGCCGAGAGGTGGAGGTCGATATCCAGCTTGTTCCTGTGGGACCAAATGAGTCGGCATCAACATTATTTGCTTAAGCCGTGCGTGTTTGTTGAATTCGCCCGCCCCCATCGTTTTCCATGCTTTTCACCTGTCGAACTTCTATCCTATCGTATCAAATAAACCTGTCATTTTAGCACGTCCCCTATCGATCTTCGGCGTTTTGCTGCAACAACTACCCCCTCTACGAAGAATAAGCAAACGGAAAATTTTCCGCATCTCAAATGAACCCGAAGATTGGGGGTAGTATACCCTACACCCCCAAACCCTAAACCCTAAACCCTCAACCCTACCTATTCAGGTAACATGAATCACAAACCCTGGCTTGGGTTCATTTTGCTCCCCAAGGTTCGTGTCAGGATCCCGGGTGCCATGCAGCTCCTTCACAGCCTCGGCATGCTTTACGAGCTCCAGAAGCTCTGACTCATGTAAGCCTAGGTTGCCCAGCAAGGGTTTGGGGTTTAGGGTTTAGGGTTCAGGGTTTAGGGTAAACCTAGGTTGTCCAGCAACCGGGGGTTTCCGAAAATGGGGTTATCTTTTCTGGGGGTAGGTTGTCCAGCAACCTTGGACTCAAAAACAGGGTGACCTGGTTTTGCTTCAAGGGGTTCAGAAGGCAACCAAACCCCCCCCCCCCCCCCCACAAAAAAAAAAAAAATAAAAACAAGAATTAAAGCAAGGAAACGGCAATACGTGTGCTACTGGGCATCCTAGAAACCGTCCTCAAGCACGACTAGACTGCACTGCTCCCTGCAGTCACCTCCACTGCACTGCCGACCGCCTTGCAGCTCCACGTCCAGTAGCTCTTGATCCTCCGATGGTCCCCTTAAAACCATCTGAAAAAACATGGGTTTAGGGTTTAGGGTTTAGGGTTAGGGTTTAGGGTTTAGGGTTTAGGGTTTAGGGTTTAGGGTTTAGGGTTTAGGGTTTAGGGTTTAGGGTTCCCGAAATATGACCCTCTTAAACCCAATAATAAGGGGAACATATAAAATGTCCCATGGGCCTGCCGAGGATCAATTTTCCTTGTTGTCAGGGAAGCTGGCCTCAAGCAAGGCAGGTGCTCTTCATGCGATCGTCGCCCGGTCCAGGTCACCTCCGCAGCCAGGCTGGCGGCATGGCGCAGCAACAGCATCGCAGACCTCTGGCTGGAGTGGCCGGCTGCTGACAGAAGCTGCGTGGCACAGGTGAAAAGGAACATAGGGTCCTGCGACGCCCAGTGACAAGAGGCCCGAGAGTCCTCCGGGCATGACCATGCCCATGACGAGAGCGCGAGCGACACCGGATGAACTGAGCCAAGTCGAAGCCAAAACTCATCGTCGCATGCCATCTGGGATGGACATCCCCCATCTTCGCCTGAATCTCTGCTGCACGCGGGCATGGCTGTCTGCGATGTGAGTCGCAGACACCCATGCAACCATGTGATGCCACCGATACGAAGCATTGCCATTGCTGGGCGCACAGACCCGCATCCCCAGCCGCCCTGCCTCGGAACTCTCCACCTGAAAGCCCTCAAAGGGAAGCTGCCACACAACCGAGAAGGAAGTCCCAGTCCTTCAACGCCCCTCTAGTTACGATGAGAATGAAGTTAGGGTTTTGGGGTGTACGGTCCCTCAACCCTAAACCGAAACCCTAACAAAACAGTCCAAAGCGCTCCAACGCAGCTTGTTTGAAGCACATCCTTAAGTTATGAGGTTTAGGGTTTAAGGGGTTTAGGGAGTTTACGGGGTTTATGCGGGGGGGCTTAGTCGGTTAAGGGTTCAGGGCGGCAGTTGTCTGACTTTGATATGCTTCCTGAGCTCTTGGTCACGGGATGTTTAGGGCTTAGGGGTTTAGGGTTTAGGATCAAGGGGTTTAGAGAGAAGATGAAGCCCTCTGAAGCAAGCTTGCTGAATGGGATCCTCTTCGGCCCAACGTACGTTCAGCCTTGAGTTCTCCCAACCAAGGTCTAACCCCTGACCCAAAGGGTCCACTTGTAGTACCACAATGGCGTTCTATGAGTGTAGGATGTGTAGGACCCTTAAACCCTAAACCCTAAACTCGGAACCCTAAAACCATGCTTCGCATGGTTTCCTTTATCCCCAAGCTGCCCCAAACAACCCCAAGCTCCCCCCCACCCCCCACCCTCGCCTCCCCCCACAGGCATACCCTTGTTTTGTGAAGCTGCCGGCAGTCCCTAGGGATCCATGTGCGTGTCTAGTATGTACTTGGGCCGTAAAGGGGTTCTTGTATAATTAGTGGCTTCAGGGGGTCAAGCATATCCTGTATAGGCACATGGACCCTCAGGAATTCAAAGACGAACGCAGACGTAGTCGCCAAACTGGTACTCAGCGCCGACCAGGAGTTCACGGTGTTTGCCCGTCTCCAGATCTGCGACTGAGCTGAACTCTGAGCTCCCTTTAGGAGGCATCAGGCCCGAAGGTGCACAGACTAAGATCAGATACGATCTGACAGCCGGGTTTTGAACCAGCTGGACGGTGGCACTCACAACCTCATAGTGGCTCCCGAGTCGAAACTCCAGGGCCGAGAGGGATATGGGAGTTTCAAAGCTGACTTCAGCCAGTGCTCGGTCCAAGAGTTGCATCCCTGTGGTGGAGAACAGCTCAGCTGGATGCCTCCCGAGGTAGGCAAATGACGATGAGGTATGGACGACTTGAAGGTCCACGTCGACGAGAAGTGACAGAAACTTGCCAGCGTTGGCGTTCTCCTGTGCGTTCACGTTAGGCCCGCTAGGCCCGCTTGCCTTAGAGCCGATGGAGCTGCAGGCCAAGGACATCGGTGTAGACGAACGCGGGAGGATGGAAAAACTCTCGACGGCTCTGCTGCCTGAGAGCGAACCTTGGTCCGTCACGTCACGGAGGCCGATGAGGTGTCGGGCATGTCCCTCTGGCGTGTGGTACATCACTTGGAAAACTTCCGTCCGGAACTTGTTGGTGTCGCTGTCCATCAGATGCGTTTGAAAAGCCTGAGCATTCACACCGTCACGCGGGCAGTCCTCCAACCCCCGCAAGAGCTCCACAGCACGGCCCGCCTCTGCTGCATTGGCTAAGAGGTCTGTGAAGTCCGTGCCGGCCAAAGTCGCGCCCGGTCTGCCCCGCAACAGCAAAGCGGCAAGTGATGGCGAGTGCTCCACCATCCGGAGATCGGCGTCCAGCTCGATCACGGAGTCACACATCAAGTGCAGCAGGGACGACGTGGCATTGAAGTCAGTTGCCATCTTCTTGTACTGCAGACTTCGCTCAATGCGGTATGTCAGGACTTGCTGAACTGATGTGGATGCAACCACTGTACCGATAAATGCACAGAACTCGATTGCAAAGGGTCGTACCTCTGGCATTTCTCCAGTTCCAACGCGTAGCCCAAGCACAAGTAGTGGGAACAAGCTGCATACTGCAACCAGTGCAGGTGTGGTGGCAATACCCACTGCGGGCATGCGGGCAAAGGCCAGATACAAAAGGGACAGCTGGCTAGCATTCGTGGGCTGCACGTGCCACGGTGACAGTGTTGCTGCCCAGTAACCTGTCATGATGATATACATGGCGTTTAAACGCCGAGCTGTGAGAATTGCCGGGAATGCATCCAACAGCGCGAAGATCCAAAATGCCACAGCAGCAGCTAAGGTTGTAGCAGGTGACACGAAAAGAGGGGCTTTCCGCATTGCGCGCCAGAGTACAATCAGCAGAGTCATGCAAAGCAGTGCACATATATACTTGATGAAAAGACGTGCAATTTGCAACCGAAGCTCGCTCACTTTTTCAAGAACAAGCCTCTCACCATCGGAATGTGGAGTTTGTGCAAATGCCCGCGTAGCTGCCTTCATGCATCTCTCAGCCAAATTCCGTATGTGGCTTCGGTGGCTGACGGCGCCATATGCCGTTCTGCAGAGGAAAAGAACTTGAAAGACGGCCGTTACCACAGCAACTGTGGCATCCAGCCGGGCATCCGAGGAAATGATGCCGGAGTCCATTCCTACAGCTATGCAGTGGACTCTCCGAGTTTCCGGAAGAGTGCTGCCTTCGTTGAGCCACGTGGGCTCGCTGTCGTGTCTGCAATGCAACTTATACAATCCCCTATGCCCTAAACCCTATAGGCCCTAAACCTCACACCCTAAACCCGGATATTGGGCCTTGCTCACTTTTGACTGGGGAGTTGAGTAGTTGCATGTGTCAAGATGGGAAATATCACAACACACACGGAATCCCAAATCCAACCACAGCAAGTCTTTGTCTCACTTCGTCTCAAGTGGCCTCTTATGGTCTGCAGCCATCCAAGAAGAGCAACAAGAACGCAGCACACAACACCCAGATCTGAAGACCTGTGTGCGTTGCAGCACCTAAACCCTATAAACCCTAAACCCTATAAACCCTATAAACAGTACACCCTAAACCCTAACCTCTGCTCAACCCGAATCCGGCATTGCTCAAGTCTAGCCAGCGGCAGGCCAGAACCCCATGTAATAAACCCTATGAAACATTATAAGCCCTACAAAATTCTATAAACCCTCTCTAAACCCCAAACCCCAAACCCTAAACCCTAATCCATTGGGAGCCCCCAGCCTCCGCCCAACTCACTCCGCCCGCGACCGACATGAAGAGGCTGAGCATGGTGTAGCCGACCGAACCTTGCGTTCTTGTGGGTACTTCAAAGCAGGGTTCAGGGTTTAGGGCTCAGGGTTTAGGGTTTGGGGTTCTCAGGGATCCCAAAGGGGAGCCCTAAAAGAACCCTCCGGAGCGATGTGCCGAAATCTCGACGAGCTTGTCGTACTATAGCAGGTCCATACCCAGACCCCTGGGAGGATCCAAAAAGTAGATCTTCTTAGGGGTGCCTAAAAAAAATGACCCAATAGTATCCCTAAACCCTGAACCCTAAACCCTAAACCCATAGGGTACTGTTTGGGGGTTCTACTGTTTGGATCCTCCCAGGAATCTGGGGAGGCCCATAAGAGTTTCACAGAGGGGTCCTGGATCGAAACTCCATACAGGGGTCCGTATGGAGCCTTATCATAGGGTTTAGGGTTTAGGGCTTAGGGTTGAGGGTTTAGGGTTTATGGTTTAGGGGGCAGTCCCGGGGTCTTCAAGGGGGTGAGGGAAAAACTCAGCACATCCCAGGAAGGCTGGGCCGGGAGCTACACACGCAACGAGAGTCTTTCCCAGCACAAGTGAGGACCATTTGCGGTTCACAAGTGACTCCAGGTGAAGGTTTCTTGAGGGTCATAGGGGGTTCATGGCTAGGTCCCTCCCTAGCAGATCAGTGAAGGTCCAAAAGCGGTCCACAGCAACATAGGCGCTTCATTACTCCCGACCCAGCCGGGACGGGTCGCGAAGCACTGAAAAGAAGGGGTGCTACGCTGGGGCTGCCGTACATGAACCCCAAACCCCAAACCCTAGACCCTACAGTCTGCCCCACTTTCCTTGAGCTTGGGCTAAATTGGATCTGGGCTCCTTTAAATACGAAAGCCCTGCCCCCGAACTAAAACACTCCTTTAGCCGAATCCACCAATCCCGACAAGGGTTCCGGGCAAAACGTACACAGACTTGTCCTACAATTCGGGCCCCATTGCTTCCTTTCCGGGGGGTGTATACAAGGGAGGAGGGATGACTGGGTGGTCGAAAAGGGTAACCTGTGAACACACACGCCTTGGTATACGCGACCAAAGTGTGGCATCATGAGGCTCAAGAATACCCATTCAGGAAACATTGCGCCGGTTTGCCGATGAACACAGCGTGATCCAAAACCCCGCCCACACTCTCATGCTATTGCTGTCGGGCAGCTGAAGTACTGCGCACTGGCCTGTGTGTCCTTGCGCTCAGGGGGTCGGGATTTCGGCTGATGGTCATGTCGCAGGAGCAGTCGCCAGCCCGCTTGTGCAACCATGTATAGAAGTGCGTCGTGTCTTTGGCTGGTTAGGATATAGGGCTGCGAATTGGGCATTTGACCTCATGGGCTTCAGGGCCTTGAATGATCCGAGGTGCTCCGGATAAGACCGCCCCTTCACGTCCGTGGGTACTCCTTTCTGCGAGCCTAGACTTAAAAAGGATACCCGCTTTTTTGGGCTGTGCACTACTGGGCGTTTTGTTCGTAACCACGACTCAACAATGCCTTGCCAAGCAGCTTCAGCGGACAAAGGTGGGCTGAGCGGATCCAACGTGTAGCTGTTCACAGCCTGCACATGCCGGCAGAAAACATGACATGGAGATAACGGTTTGATGTAGGATACGCGCTTTGATGTGCCTGGAGCTTGAGAATGCTCCACCCCTTCGGAGGCACCCTTACATGCCAAGGGCATTTCCTCAACCACCCAGTGCAACCTTTTTGTTGCCGGTTTCGGGCCTAGGTTTGGGCCCCAAACTCCTAAACATGCTCCTCCTTTGCAAGAAAGCACCTACTTTGCACGTGTATTGCGACATCGCACACGTCCCGGGAAGACTATGGGCAATGATTCTCGACACTTGGCCTGACAACTGTAGCATTTCAAAAAATGCAAGAACGCCAACACCTGGCCGGGGGGGGGGGGGGGGGGGGGGGGGGGGGGGGGGGGGGGGGGGGGGGGGGGTGATCTAACAATTTGGGACCGTAGCTTAAATCCACCTGTTGTTCTTGGCCACATTGCGTGGTGAATGAAAGAACTTTTTGTGGAGTCGTGACAAGTTGTTGGATACCTGCTTTCCAGAATAGGACCTCTGGGATAAGGTGTGTCGATATATAAACCCTAAACCCCAAGCCCTAAACCCTAAGCCCTAAACCCTAAAGGCCATTGCTGTTGGAAGTCGTGTGGTTTGGATCATGAAGAGTGGCCCTGAGCTGTTCATGACCCCCGTGTCTTTGTGCTTTATGGTGTTTCAGCTCCCCAGTGTCTCCAATACCCTTTAATCAAGGAATATTCCTTAAAGTATACGAGGGTTCCTGATATGGTTTAAGGCTTAAAGGAGTATTCCATAATTAAGGGATATGGGAGGATTACATAATTAAAGGAGTATTCCATAAGGGATATGGGAGTCTCCGGGCCGCGCATTCTGTGACGTTGCCGTTGCCTAGCACAGGATGCAAAGAAGCCTCTGCACAGAGTCGAACTCGACCCTGCCTGCGTGAAAAGTACGGCGAACACGTACCTGCGCAATTTGTAGAGAGTTTGTCGAACATGGAAGACGACGAACCCGTAGAGGAGGAACGGGGCCAACCAACAGGCGGGCGGCAAGTAGCCGCCCAAGGGTTTAGGGTTCGGTTGAGGGTTTCTTGCTTGTCAGAATAGCTGCTCGAAGGCTTGTTCTGCACGAGTCTCGAAGTCCCCAGTACGATGCATTCTGCAAAGTCGCCCTAAACCCTAAACCCTAAACCCTAAACCCTAAACCCTAAACCCTAAACCCTAAACCCTAAACCCTAAACCCTAAACCCTAAATGGGCCCGTTCTCCGCTTTCGATCGCTTAAGGTTTAGGATTTAGGATTTAGGGTTCACGGGCCTCTCTGGGGCCCGAGCCTCTCCTTTCGGATTTTGGCCTTAGGCTTTAGGATTTAGGGTTTAGGATTTAGGGTTTAGGATTTATAAGGTTTAGGATTCAGGGTTTAGGATTTAGGCTTTGGGTTCAGGGGCATCTCTGAACCCTTTAGGATTTAGGATGTAGGGTTTAGGATTAAGGATTTAGGGTTTAGGGGCCTCTCTGGGGTTTTTGGGATTAAGGATTTAGGGTTAGGTTTTGAGGGTTTAGGGTTCAGGGGCCTCTCGTGGGTTTTAGTATTTAGGATTTAGGGTTTAGGATTTAGGATTCGTTTAGGATTTAGGATATAGGATTTAGGATTTAGGGTTTAGGGTTCAGGGGCCTCTCTGGGGCCTTAGGATTTCGGATATAGGCTTTATTTTTTAGGGTCAGGGGCCTCTCTGTGGCGCCTTAGGATTTAGGATTTAGGAGTTAGGATTTAGGGTTAGGGTTCAGGGGCCTCTCTGTGGCGCTTTAGGATTTTTCCAGGTGCCTGGATCCCAAAACGGAAGCCGAAACCATGTGTTTCTGTAGTAAAAAATCGCATTTTCATGGTGGGTCCAACCAAATCCTGGGTTCCCCCCCGATTGTTGGCATTCATCATTAGGATTTAGGATTTGGAGCCTTTCGGAGGTTCAGGGGCTTCTCGGGGCCTTTAGGACTTCGGACTTAGGATTCCCGGCGCCTGGATCCAAAAACGGGAGGATCTCCAGAACCATGTGTTTCTGTACTCAAAAATTCGAATTTTCATTGTGGGTCCAACTCCCTAAACCCTAAACCCTAAACCCTAAACCCTAAACCCTAAACCCTAAACCCTAAACCCTAAACCCTAACCCCCCCCCCCCCCCCCGATTGTTGGCATTTGGTATGGGGATTTCGGGCCTTCAGGGCTGAACGAGTCGAAGACAAAAAAGGTTGGTGGTAGATGACTGCGTTGCGCGCTGAATAAAAAAATGGCTGGTTACAAATGGACTAAGTAAGAAAAAGATGTGTAATTCAGATGAAAAGGGATTCTGGGAGGGTGGGGTGATGCCAAAGACGCAGTGATGTAAATTAGCCTAGCGAATCGCCGGCTCGAGCCAATCGTCAACCCTAAGCCCTAAGCCCTAAACCCTAAACCCTAAACCCTGAACCCTGAACCCTGAACCCTAAACCCTACCCTCAACCAACCGTGAGGCCTGGAATGTCAAGAAGCGCAAGCATCGAACCCGACACGCCAACCACTTTCCGGCTTTGAGTAGGGAATGAGGGAAAGAGCTACCCCGTATATTCTTGTTAGCCCTGCTACCCTTTTCCCTTTTTTGGTTTAAGGTTCCCGTCTACAGGAACCAACCCCAAAAAGTGTACCCTGATTGTAAAATGGTTATTGGGCTAGTATATGTATATGTATATGTATATGTATATGTATATGTATATGTATATGTATATGTATATGTATATGTATATGTATACACCTCCTGTGGTGGACCTGATCGTGCTGCAGTTTTCCGTGGCGCGCCGTCTCCCAAGCCCCATCTCAAAGCACCTGACCATTTCCAAACCAACATTCTCAAAGCTGCATCGGTATGAAAAGGATGTAGGTTTAGGGTTTAGGGAAACTCGAAAGACAATTGAGGTTCTCGGGGTTTTCGGTTTCCCTTCCGAACGCCTCACGCTTTTTGCACTCGCCAAGTTGAGCACAAATCTGGGGGCATCTTGCTTCAGAATCGAATCGCTGTGGGCAGGGATGCCTGCACCGTGAGACGCAAAACATCATATCGGCCACCGGACGTAATGTAGGCCATCGGATGTAAAATGGCAAACGTGACGAGTTCTCGCTTTGCAGGTCATTCGTAGGATTTCAGCAGCGCTTCTACTTGAAGGTTTCAACAGGACCCCAAACACGGCTATAACCAGAGTTACCCTACTCACAGCCCTACTTATAAGTACCCAGAACCTCCACGTAGGGCATCCAAAAACTTCAGCAGGCAAATTGGCCACGTGAAGACTGGATCACTGATTTCATCGCTGGAGAACATGCTAAATTCGGAAGGTTTGAAACCGTCGGTCTCTAACTTCCAGGTTTTGCCGCCTGTAGTGACAGTGCTCATGGCCACAATCGGCTACAACATACTGCTATGACGATAGTATACCTGTTTGTGTTCACCCCTGAGTTTCTTCTTGTCAAGGCTACCAAGAAAAGTTCGTCCGCTAGGACTTTCGCGACTTGCGCACCCCACCACGCTTCTGACCTCTCCGGCTCGAGATGACATGTCTCTACAATACCTGTTTGATGATTGATGAGGACAGCAACTTCCACGGCTCCCTACCACGAAGTAATCTCCGCTTGATTTCCGCAGCAGTGGTCTTAGCTAATGCTTCTTTGCTACCTTAATCACCTTGGCAGCCCAGTAGCCATCTTACAATAAGGGTAACCTTTTTTGTTTGGCTACTTTATAAGAGAGCCCAGAGCCAAAAAAGCAAATGGTTCAGGGTTTAGGGCTCAGGGTTTAGGGTACCACTGCGCTACCAACAGACACTGGGCGAGCTTGGCTTGCCTCATGGTACGTCGTAACCCAACTATAACGGCACGTAGAACCCAATGATAACCCTAGTTCTGGGTACTTAACAGGGGCTTATAAGTGGGTTTTTTCAAAACTACACTTATTATAATTGGGTTATAAGCACCCTGAACCTCCAAGAAACTAAAGGTGGAGTCGGTCCGTCAGTCGTTGCGAGGGTGTTACGCATGGCCTTCTCACGAACGAACCGTGGCCTTATTTAAATACTTGCGCCGGCTAGTGGAATTGTAGGCTTTGCAAGCCTTAGTCGACGGGTGAAACTGCGGCCTGAAGAGCCAACAAAGCTCTTGAGTCAGTTCCATTGCGGGCAAGAAGCTAGTTTACCCACTAGTTGAAACTGCAGAAAGATGTAGCTGCCAGGCTGCATGTCTTCGTTGTGCCCTGACAACAGGCTGATAGCCCTGTTTCGGAAGAATTTTGGGGCCTCAGTCCCCGTATTAAATTAGGTACAAATTGTGGCGCAGGGCGTTTCTCGCTGCCGAAAAAGTGTATCGATCGCCTGAAGCCAACTCTTAGGCTCTTTCGGCTCTTGAGCCAGTGAGTTCTCCATGGCGAGCCGAAGCCAGTTTTTACACTAGTTTACCAGGATCCCGCTGCGGTAGATGGCCGCAGCCAGAGCTATGGTGATGGACATCGCGCGTTGGAGAAGCCCTGCTGTGAGCTTTGTCTCCCAAAGGAAGCACCCGCAATCGGTCATGGCGATAAAGTCTGCGAAGCGGATGAAGTTCTCTGCCATCTCCGGGCCAGGGTCGTAGATCGCCACGAAGGAAGGAAAGCGAGCACACGCCGAGCTGGCGAGTGCTGCGGGGAGCAAAGTTGCGGTCATCAAAGCAAACAGGAGCACCGCCGGGAGCATTGTCAAGGCGAAGCCCTCTCTAAGCACATCAAACGCCACTGAGATCATTCCTGTGCCCACCGTCAGTGCCAGCACCACGATGCATGCTTGCAAAGCGTGCGACATTGAGCGCATGCAGGCGCCCAGCTCTCTCCACTCGCCTTGCACGGCTGCAAGGTTCACGTCCTGTTCTCTGAAAGGGTCGGTGAACCTCGGCTTGGAGCCCCGTGAACTTCTGCCCTCTCAAAGGCCTACCATGTGCCATTAGGCCTTATTAATCCCCCTAACCAACCCTGTAAAGGGCCTTGTGCAGGGCTTATAGGAAACAAAAAGCCCATGCGGGGTACAAGGGTTGAGAAAATTGCTCGCCAGGAACCGCTGGACTCGCAGGCCCAACCCGCGCCAGGCGGCTATGAGCACGAAGCCTCTCCAGGGTGGGGCGTGGGTTTAGGGTTTAGGGCTTCAAGGTTCTCGGGTTTTAGGGTGTAGGGTTTAGGGTTCCCTCAACCCTATGCCCTGCAAACCCCCAAGTAAGAAGGTCTTTGGGCCCCCCAAATAAATCACGAGGCCTTAAACAAAGGGGTCTTGGGCAAACCCGAAACCCGAAACCCGAAACCCTAAACCCTAAACCCTAAACACTAAAGCCCTACCCGGGTTCGGGTTTACAGAGTTTATTGACATGTCAACAGCGCCTACAGCCGTGAGTACGGACGCGAAGACCACGAAGCCGAGCATGCAAGCCACTGACGCCTTGCTTAGGGTTTAGGGTTTAAGGTTTAGGGTTTAGGGTTTAGGGTTTAGGGTTCAGGGTTTAGGGTTCAGGGTTCAGGGTTCAGGGTCTAGGGTTTAGCGTTTAGGGTTCAGGGTTGAGGGGTTCGGAATGCAGGGCTTCGGGACCTTAGGGCTGCTGGGACTGCATGCATAGGGCTTCGGGTTTGCGGGGCTGAGGGCCTGGTCCTCACGGCTTAGATCTTGAGGCTTCAAGCGGAAGCGTGCGGTGGAAGGGCATGTGAGCCCGCAGCTCGATTCAACTCAGGGCAACCCCCACTTGAAACTCTCAGGGGTTTAGGGAATAGGTTTTAGGGTATATAGGCTGTGTTTCTAAGAACCCTGAACCCTAAACCCTAAACCCCAAAGCTTCCCAGGCCCTACGAATCCTGAAACAACCGGTGTGGAGTGTGGGGTTTAGGGTTGGTCTGAAAGCAGGCTTTTGGCCGCATGAGCCCCCGTACAGGGGCCTGGCAGTCGCAACTATTCGGAAAAAAACTGCAGGGTTTGGGTTCCGCTGCTTCTGCGTCTGACTCGGCCCCCCCCGCCCCCCCCCTCACCCCCGCCCCCCCCCCCCACACCCCCCCCCGCCCGCCCCCCCGCCCCCCACCCCCCCCTTCGCCCCCCCCACCCCCCCCCCCCCCCCCCCCCCCCCCCCTCCCCCCCCCCCCCCCCGCCCCCCCCCCGCCCCCCCGCCCCCGCCCCCCCCCCCACCCCCCCCCCGCCCCCCCCCCCGCCCCCCCCCCCGCCCGCCCCCCCCCTCCCCGCCCCCCTGCCTTGGGCACTTAACGTCTATTCTGCGGGTGCTCTTTGTTTTCTTGATTCTTCCCGAAAACCGGGTTCTCGTTTGGCGCTTCAATGCGGAAGGCGTTCTATCGGATCGCTTCTTGGAGAAGGGTCGGACGGAATGAAGTTTGACGGGAGGCTGCAGAGACGACACGGTCAAGGGAGGGGGTTTCGGAATATTTTGCTGGAGAGGGGCGTGGTGTGAGGAGGAGTGGACCATGCATGTTGACGGACGGGTTCGGGGGGGAGCGCGGATGGAGAGCGTGACATTCGGTTGATGGGCAGGGGAGTGCATGGGGACACGTGATGCCCCTCTGCGCCCTCCACGTTTGCAAGCCCTCCGCGCCCTCCGCACCCTTGAGATCCGCGCGCTCCGCGCGCTCCGCGCCCTCCGCGCTCTTCGCGCCCACCGCACCCTCCGGGCCCTCCGCGCACTCCGTGCCCTCCGCGCACTCCGCGCCCTCCGCGCGCTTCGCGCGCTCCGCGCCCTCCGCACGCTCCGCGCCCTCCGCGCCCTCCGCGCGCTCCACGCCCTCTGCGCCCTCCGCGCGCTCCGCCCTCGGCGCCTCAGCGCCCTCCGCGCCCCGCGCCCTCCGCGGCCCTCGCGCCCTCCGCGGCCTTCCGCCCGCCGCGCCTCCGCGCGCTCCGCACCTCGCGCCCTCCGCGCCCCTCCGCGCCTCCGCCCTCCGCGCCCTCCGCGCCCTCCGCGCCCTCCGCGCCCTCCGCGCCCTCCGCGCCCTCCGCGCCCTCCGCGCCCTCCGCGCCCTCCGCGCCCCGCGGCACCTGCGCCTCCGCGCAATTATTATGCGGGTGCGTTGCGTCTATTCTGCGGGTGTTTCCTTTGTTTAGTATTTGTTTACAAGGCACGCACATGCAGCATAGCCTTTAAGTGTCCATCTTCCCCCCCCCCCCCCCCCCCCCCCCGCCCCCCCCCGGGCTTCGCAGGCCTCCAGGTGAGCTGGGTGGAGATTTTTTTGAGCAGGGTTTAGGGTTTAGAGTTTAAGGTGATTGTGAGTTTTTGGGTCTTCTTCTTTTCTTGGTGGGACGGGGGGTTCTTTGTATTTCCATAGGAAAACCTCTCTTTGTCTTTATTTTCATGCGAAAACCTCTTTGTGTCTATATGTTCATGGGAAAACCTCTTTTTTGTCTCTATATTTGAGGAGGAAGACCTCTATTTTCTCGGTATTTCAGTAGGACAACAAGCCTTTAACTTTTCTATGTTTATAAAGAAACGTGTGTTTTCTGTCAATTTTCATGAGCGGGGGGTTGGGGAGTGGGGCGGCATCACCGTCCCTTGTGCCCACGTGGTCCGGGCCACTTGTGCCCACGGTATTCGGTTCATTGCTTTCCTTCTGTATTGTTTTGTGTCTGTCTTTTCTGTCATTTTTTCTTTCTTTCTGTCTTTCTTTTTTTTTGCTCGGAAATTTTAGTGTGTTTTTCTTGGTTTTTTGTAGTTCTTTCTTTCCTTCTGTCTTTCTTTCCCGTCCCTTCCTTGTTCCCTTCAGTTCCCATGACAATAAAAAGAAAATAGACGTTTCCCTAGGAACATATGCAGACAACATACGCAGAGGCTTTCCTGCCAAAGCATGGAGAAAATAGCGGTTTTCACAGGTTTTCCGATTCACCACCCAAAACAAAGGCCAAAGGAAAGGATCCCCAGGCGAGCTCGACCATCGCCCGCTTACCCAAAAGCACAGGTGAGCCGAGGTATATAAACCCTCTACAGACCCTATATCAACCCCATATAAAGCCAACAAAAGCCTGCATAAACCTTATAGAAACCCTATAGAAACCCTATAGAAACCTATATAAGCGCTATATATAAACCCTTTTTTCGCCCTATATAAACCCCCCGCTATACCCTATATGAGCCCTATATGGGAGTGGGTCAAAATTCGGGTTGTCGCGGGGGGTCCCCCACCCCCTCTGTTACAAGCCTTGTCGCGGGCAGGTTGTTTCATACGTTTGTCGCGCCGCTACTTTGAACGCAATTTTCTTATTTGGGTTTTGTAAGGGTTTAGGGTAAAGGGCTTAGGTTTAGGGTTGGGGTTTCGGATGAAGGGTTTAGGGACCGCAGGATTTTTACCGGAGAGCCATTAAACCTGAACCCTGTAAATATAAACCCTGGGCTTCTCGTTCAAGGTTGTCCTACGGATGGGCACCTGCTGGCTCGAGCAGTCGCGCGGGTTGTCGCGGGTATGTCGCGCCCTGTCGCAGGCCTTGTCGCGGACTGAGAGTGAATGTTGCTGCAAGGTCGCATCGAGATTGGCAATGAGAAAATTCAATGGTATTGCTGTCTTGTCGGAAGGGGGGGGGGGGGGGTTGTAGCCTTGTCGCGGGGGGGGTTGTCGCGGACATGGCCCGTCTGTTACAAACCTTTGTCGCGGAGGGACCCCCCAGGCGCCTGTTACAAGCCCGGAAAAAAACTCACTCCCATATAGGGCCTATCTGAACCCTATTTCAACCCAACAAACCCCATATTAAATCCCTGGAAGCCCTATAGACCCTAAACTGCAGCTGCGGCACTGGAGTGAGGTCGTGCAGCAGCAACGTTGATGCAACCCTCAACGCACAGATCGAAAACCATGCCTCGGGCATCGCGTTTGGGTAGAGGGTGGCATGATCAGGCGCAAAGGAACTTGATGGGTACTTGTAGGATAGGGGTAAGGTTTATAGGGCTTAGGGAGTTCCTTGAAGCAAAGGCAAGGCAAAACTCACAAGCGCTGAATCTTCCTGGCTCTTAATAGGGAAGGAGGGAACAAGGTACCTTAAATTTCCTCTACACATGCCGTTTGAGGGGTTATACAGGGTGTCCACCTCGCCTTCGAAACATGTGGGGTCTCCAAAATTAGAGGTACCTGATTGGGGTCCCTATTATAAGGGAATCCTACCATTTGGGGTCAAAACAGGGGGGTCCCTTATGCTCGTAAACCCCCAGGCCGGCCAGGACTCGACCGTGAGCCACATCAGGTCTTTGCCAACAATGCTTCGCCACTCGTCCATGAGCTTGTTGGTTTTTAGCAGCACGCCCAGATATTGGAGGGAATCCCGCAGGTAGTCCTCTGATGGCTTTCAAGGGGTATAAGCGTGAGATGAGGCTGAGCCCAGGTCGAGTTCAGGGGTTAGGGTGGATTGTGACACAACCCGATGAAGCTGGGAGGTTTTTGTGTGCACGCGCTGTGAAGCAATCACACGCGACCACCCGGATTAGGGTTTAATCAGGCAATAGGAAGGCCGTGAAGGCCTACGGCGCATCAACCATCGCTGCTAGCTTGGAACCTCTCTCTTTATGGTAACTCTTGGGTGAGAGACCCTGAGAATAGTGAAGCCGCCAACAGGAACCATCGGTAGCCTCGAAACCTTGGACTCTCGAGCAGCACACTGACTTGCAACAAGACTCCATTCTCCGTGCAAAAGTGCCAGGCATCACGCCTCCCAAAGGAGGCAGTAGAGCTTTGCCAAACCAGCACTCAGACACCCATCAGCCAAGAACACTACAGCACACTGCAGTTTGTTCTGGCCTAGAATAACATGCACGAATCGAGAAGCGTACCAAGCCAAGCGATTGGGCGTGGCCCACGCACGACAGGATGACACGCCACAAATCGTGGAGCAAGCGTGTGCGGCAGAAAGGGTGTGAATGGCTTTTGCCGATTGGGATGATTTTGGTTCGGGGATTGTTCAAGTTTGAGTCCTACTACCCCTTCGGCCTCTCCTAATGCTTATAACCTTGAACAATCAGAGTATACGGAATTTTTCTATGGAGTCCCACTATCCAGACCGCAGTGTGCCACGATGCATTGTGGAATTTGTTCGTCTAGCATGCCAAGTGTACCGAACAATGATGCCCAAACCCCAGCAGCTTCGGCAAGACAGCTTTAGCCTCCCAGGAAGCTCAGGCACGTTGGAGTGGCCAGGCCAGCAACCTTGCGTTGCAAGGACTTTTTGGGGCTTAAAGGGCTTTTGATTCGCACACGCGGATGGGTTCATGACTCTGGGTTGAGGGTCATGTTCCAGGGCCGTATTTAGGGTAATTAGGGTCTAGGATGAAAAAGGGCAGCGTTCGGCGTCCCGGGTGGGGGTCACTCTGGGGCCCAAACCTTAAGGGGACCCTCCCTGAAACAAAAAACAAAAGTACCACAATTGTAGAAACCTCCGGTTGAATGACAAGGCACAATGTCTGTTGTGAAGATGGCACTGGTGGTGAGATCGCGCCAGGGCTCGGCCTCCTGGGGCACTAAGCTGATGAAGCGGAGAAGTCCTGCAGGGCTTCCCAATCGGGCTTCATGGAAACTGTGATCTGGGGTGAAGGCTTTGGAACAGCTCGAAAATACAGATGTTTTGGAAGTATATACCTTAAACTCATACCCCTAAGCCAGAGATGCATACCATTCTGGAACGGGGCGGAGGCTTTTTCCCCTCTCCGCTTGTTTTCCGTGCTGGCGTTCGCCTACCTTTCCTGGCTTTGAACGCAGCAGTCCTGGCTGTTCTGGGGGTAAAAGCTCTGAAAACTACAGCGCTTCTGGCCGTTCGCAGGCTCTACATGCTGAAAACCATCGCATTTTCTGCGTGTTCCAGGGCTCGGAATGCTAAATGCTCTATCGAGATGCTGGATTATAGCATTTCTGCTTGAGTTACAAACTCCAAACGCTCTCAACTACGGCATGTCTGAGTGTACGATAAAGATACAAGGTCCAAGGTACATCGGATCCAAACGCTGTACATAACAAATGCTTGTGACTGATCACAAACGCCAAACTTTGTAGATCACAACATTTCTTGCAGTCTATGTTTGCGCTGCTGCGAACATGCTTGGCCAACAAATCTAACCACCTCTGCTCGTGTGATGGCTTGGAAAGGGCCTTTTCCCTCCCTGTGTGTTTTCGCTGCTATTGTCTCTTTTACCCTCAAGGAGCCCTGCAACGGATTCACGACCTTTCTGGGGGGCTTCGAGATCTTGAGGAGCTCTTGGGCAAGGTTAAGGGGCCCCTAGGCCTTAAACCCTGATACATCGCCCTGGGCCCACCACCTTGATTTCCTACATGCTAACCCTCTCCATCTCAGCAACTCTCGTTCCTTTGGACTGAAAACACGCTTTCCATGTAGGGTTGAGTGCGTTTTAGGGCCTGGAAACGATTACTTTGGGTTTTGAAGGAATGTCCAGCGACAGCCGGCATTCCACGAAACATGGCGGAAGAGAGCTTGGCCAGGAGGGGCCGGGCTGAGGGGGGGCAGCCCGCCCCATGATGGGTATGGAAAGACGACAGGCAGGGGTTTAGGGTTTAGGGTTTAGGGTTTAGGGTTTAGGGTTTAGGGTTTAGGGTTTAGGGTTTAGGGTTTAGGGTTTAGGGTTTAGGGTTTAGGGTTACAATCCCCAAGACGGGATCAAGAAACCGGTGGCACGGGGACGAGAGGACTTAAGGACCAACCGAGGGACCGGCGGCAACCTTACCAAGGAAAACAAGCCAGGGCCAAGGTGAGGAAAGAAAAATGCCGGGAGCCTGGAACAGGACTCTTCAAAAAGTTTTGCAAAGGCATGTCCACAGCATACTGTAGATATCCTTGCTGCCTTCACCCTGAACCCTTCAAACCCTTAACCCCGACACCACAAAGCCTGCCGAAACGGCGAGCATGGACAGGACGACGGTCACAGCCACGTGCAGAAAGTGCCGGCATCTCCTTGGACTGGGTTCAGCGGTCGGGGTTTAGGGTTTAGGGTTTAGGGAAGATTTATACGGGTATAGGATTTAGGTTTAGAAGGCACGGGCTCCGGGACTTCCAACCGGTCCCCTCAAAAACGTTTGAGGGTTTAAGGGTTAACTGCCCAATGGACGCTCAAGTCTAAGATTCTACATCCTGAACAATTTGGGAACCTTGCAGAGGCCTGTTGTTTCGCCGTTTTCCTCTCAAATCCTCAACCCTAAACCAAAACCCTGGCCCCTAAGCCCCAAACCCACCCACTCACTTGTCTTTTGGGTAGGCGGGCGCTGGTCGAGCGCTCAGACCCGCAGTTTTTGTCCAGCTGTGTCCGCGCCCACCGCAAAAACTCAGAACTGCTGCTTGGGAGGACAAGGCCCTGATTCGAGACAATGGTTGAGAACCCCCCCCCCCCCCCCAAAAAAAAAAAAAAAAAAAAAACTTTCCTTATAAGGGTAATATAGGGATTAGTACTTTTTATTTTCAGGGTTCTTAAGCCAATGGTAGGATTGTGAAAGGCTTCTTGGAGCCCTTGGAGGCCTCAAAACCCTGCCAGGTTGAGAGAGCAGCACGGCCAGTGACCCCAAGGGACCCTTGTGTCCCAAGTGCGCGACACAAAATCTTAGGCTCATAGTCTTAGCTAGCTGCATCCCAAGAGCTTGAAGTGTTCCCAGTGGCCCAAGCGTGCCAAGTGCCCCAGGTGTTCCAAGCGACCCAAGTGACACAAGTGTCCCCAAGGACCGAAGCGCCTAAACCCTAAACCCTGAACCCTAAAGCCTAAACCAAGGCACCGTGCTGCTTCGGTTTGGGAAGTGTCCCACATTGCGGCTGCGCCGCAAGCTGCTAGCACAGCCCTCCTGGGAGGTTTCCGCTTGGGGTTTGGGTTTGCGGCTTCTTTTGGGAGGTTTCGGGTAACACGTTCACGGTAAGCTATGCCAAAGGAGTTTGCTGAAACACCTAGGGGCATTACATATTGACCACGCTGTACTACTGCAGTTTACAGACAGCTTCGGAACAACACTCCATGCATCAGCCGAACGATGAAAGTTGCTGCCACATGTTCATCTGCCATAAGTACATCCAAGCATCCAGAACTTGAAGCAACAGCTGCCAAAACATGATTTCCGGGCCCTGGAGCAACAATGGCAGGTCGACCTCAAACTCCAAGGAACAGCTCGCTGATCGCAGCCTGGACTGCTGTGCTGCCTGCTCGGCAACAACCTGCCTCACCGACCTGGATCCGGCGGCTTCTCCTGGGCTGCTGCCACGCCGGGTCAAAAACTGCCGGCTCTCCCTCTGGTAGCACTTGCATGAGCCTCGCGGGTTTCCTGGGAGCACAGCGCCCCTGAGACTCCATCAGCAGCCGGTTGCCGTCTTCGGCTCGTGTGCTTCTGACAGAGCTGCCGGTGCCAGCACGCGGCTGGACGGGGCGGAGACGCTATAGATGATGTCGAACGCGGCACCTTCCCCAAACGCCTTGGACCCCAACCCTCCCTCCCCCGCACAAAAAAAACATGATTTGAGGTTGTACGCTAATGAGCCCTAAACCCTAAAAAACCCTAAAAACCCTAAAAACCCTAAAAACCCTAAAAACCCTATAAACCCTCAACAAAATGCTTTCGAAGGTCTGAACCTTAAGCTGGGCAAGGGAACTTTGTGCCGGCGCTGCGGGATCCAGAAAGTGTCTGGTGGAGCCGTTCATGGTCTTCCAGAAGCAGCTGCAACATTGCGGTGATCCTGCAGGCCATTGTCCCCATTATTATGGACATACTGAGATGCTGGTCCGATGGCCTCGATATATCACTTGAAAGTTCCCTTGTTTCGTTTGGGGGGGGGGGGGTGGGCGCAACTGGATCAGCAGACACGTAACTGGAGCAGCAGAGGGAGGGAAGGGGGGGGTGTTCCTCTCATCAGGACTATCCTCATAAAATCAAGTGTTTCCGAAATTTGGGGTACCTTATTCGGGGTCCCCCCCAAAAATGGAAACCTACTATTTTGGGGGTCTATGTTAGGGGTCCCTTATTTTCGTAAACCCAAATCCTAAACCCTAAGCCCTAAGCCCTAAACCCTAAACCCTAAACCCTAAGCCCTAAGCCCTAAACCCTAAACCCTCACTGGAAGATGCCCCAAGTCCTGCTTTGCGACGCGACTTCGAAGCCGCCACGGTTCTGCACCGCAGAGATGCGAGACTCCATGTTCCGAGGGCCAGGTTCGAGCGAGAGGTCCAGAATGGAATTCCTTAGTAGGGTGTAGGGTTTAGGGTTTAGGGTTTAGGGTTCTTCTACTTGGAGGTTGATGGGAACTCAGAAGTAGGCTGATAGCCGACTTAGCGTGCTTGTAGCCTTACTTCTAAGTACCCATGAACCTTCAAGTAGGCGGGAGCTAGGGCTTATCGTGGAGGATCATGGTACTTAGTAACCCATTAGAACTGTACTTACAACCCAAGTATAAAACTATTAGGGTACTTACGGGGCTTAGAAGTGGGTCATAGCTAGGTACCCTGAACCTCCAAGTAGGGATTTATCATCAGTTCATCACGGGGAGTTGAGGAGGCCAATTCACCGAATATCACCCATATAACCCTTCTTTGAAGGACTGTATGGGGGGTTTAGGGCTTAGGGTCTAGGGGAACACCAACTCCCCCATTCCTTACTAAGAACTACCGGGCTGCTCCTCTTCCTCCCCAGCAGTCAGAAGATGGTGTGAGAAGGACACGCTGCTGGAAAGCATGTTCTCGCGCGCGGCGTCCATGGCTTCGACTCGGTAAAAAAAAAAAACTGGCCACGCGGACGCCTCTGGGACGCCTCGAGCCTCAAGCCCTATGAGCATTCGAGCCTAGGGCTGCCATGACATAGGTCAGTATCCCCAAACCCTAAACCCTAAACCCTAAACCCTCAACCCTAAACCCTAAACCCTACACCCTCAACGCCCTAAAGCAGGCAACCCCAGCTCACCTCGGTGAAGCCACCCCTAAACTCTTCAGCTGAGGGCTTCGAGGAATTTTGGAGTCGATGCCTGTACCTTGGGGTGTCAGAACCGATCTCAGATGTAACCCTAAACCCTAAACCCTAAACCCTAAACCCTAAACCCTAAACCCTAAACCCTAAACCCTAAACCCTAAACCCTAACCCTAAACCCCAAACCCCAGAAGAGCAAAACGCCCCAGACCCGACCCCAGCGCACATGATGATCACCAGCAGCAGAAGCGCCCAACACAGGGACTGAAGCGTGTGGAAAATCGAAGTGATCAGGGTTCCTTCGGCCAAGAGTCAGCGCTGGGTGTGGGGCAAAGTAGTAGCCGTGTCCAGCGTGCGTAGGTTGGATAGACTGCTCAAAAGCAGCTTAGAAATTGAAACAGCCTGCTCAAAAAAACCATAACATATTGAATGGAAGCGTGCATAGGGAAAGCAACAGGGCTTACGTCGAGAGCATTAGGGGGGTTTCATCCATCATTCCTCAGTGTCGGGAATTTGACCTGCAGCAATGGGGTTTAGGCAGTACGGTATAGAGTTTCGGGTTCAGGGTCAACCTCACAGGGGTGGCCCTAGCTCTATCAAGGAAATCTGAGAAGCCGGAGGATATTCTTGAAGATGTGTCGCTGTACACTCTAGCCTACCTGTAGCCCAGAAAACCTATTTTTGGGGTTCCTTGTTATGACTTCCTTGTCGATCCCCTCAACAAGGTGGTTTCTTTGGGCTCAGACCTCCTTGTGCCTGCTAGTGCTCAAGTCATCGATTGTTGAGGAAGGAGGCTGAGTTCTCTGCTCGCCAAAACTCTGCTCAATA
>CAJNDS010002468.1:1102500-1165000 GCA_905221605.1 Symbiodinium natans | reverse complement strand
TTATCTATCCTCTCGCCCTTCTCTCTCCCTTCCCTCTTTCTTTTCGAAACAGAAAAACTAAAAAGAAAGAACTTGAAAAGGAGAAGGGTAAGGAAAAGAGCAGAAGAGACAGGCCGAAAAAAGGAATATGATGAACTGAAAAGAAGAGAAGACACAAGAAACAAGGAGACGGATAGCACTCTTCTTTATCTATCATCTCTCCCTTCCTTGTCTCTCGCTTTCCCCTCTACAATTAAAAAAAAAGGTGCCCTCTCTCCTCTTCAGGAAGCCCCCTTGCCCTTATTTTGCTAGCTTTCTGAAACGACAAGGAAACAACACATAGAAAGAGAGGAAAGGGAATGAAACAATAGGCAGTGGAGCTCTTCCGTGTCTTTACCTATCTCTTTTCTTGTTTTTCTTTTTCATTCAATAAGGAAAAGAAGCTTCCTTTGGTGTGATTTTGAGATTCAAAAGAGAACAAGAGAAGAGAAGGGAGAGAGAAAGGAGAGAGGAGAGATCAAAAGGAAGCAATTTTCATGGGAAAAGCAATGAAAATCATGGAGGAGAAATGAAGACAGGAGACCGGGATCCCCTTGGCACCCTGCAAAAGTCCTGCAAATACCACACAAAACGGAAAAGGGTAGGAACAACATTTGCGGGTCAAAATTTGCCGGGATCCCCTTGGCACCCTGCAAAAGTCCTGCAAATACCACACAAAACGGAAAAGGGTAGGAACAACATTTGCGGGTCAAAATTTGCCGGGATCCCCTTGGCACCCTGCAAAAGTCCTGCAAATGCCACACAAAACGGAAAAGGGTAGGAACAACATTTGCGGGTCAAAATTTGCCGGGATCCCCTTGGCACCCTGCAAAAGTCCTGCAAATGCCACACAAACCGGAAAAGGGTAGGAACAACATTTGCGGGTCAAAATTTGCCGGGATCCCCTTGGCACCCTGCAAAAGTCCTGCAAATACCACACCAAAACGGAAAAGGGTAGGAACAACATTTGCGGGTCAAAATTTGCCGGGATCCCCTTGGCACCCTGCAAAAGTCCTGCAAATACCACACAAAACGGAAAAGGGTAGGAACAACATTTGCGGGTCAAAATTTGCCGGGATCCCCTTGGCACCCTGCAAAAGTCCTGCAAATACCACACAAAACGGAAAAGGGTAGGAACAACATTTGCGGGTCAAAATTTGCCGGGATCACCTTGGCACCCTGCAAAAGTCCTGCAAATGCCACACAAAACGGAAAAGGGTAGGAACAACATTTGCGGGTCAAAAATTGCCGGGATCCCCTTGGCACCCTGCAAAAGTCCTGCAAATGCCACACAAAACGGAAAAGGGTAGGAACAACATTTGCGGGTCAAAATTTGCCGGGATCCCCTTGGCACCCTGCAAAAGTCCTGCAAATGCCACACAAATCGGAAAAGGGTAGGAACAACATTTGCGGGTCAAAATTTGCCGGGATTCCCTTGGCACCCTGCAAAAGTCCTGCAAATACCACACAAAACGAAAAAGGGTAGGAACAACATTTGCGGGTCAAAATTTGCCGGGATCCCCTTGGCACCCTGCAAAAGTCCTGCAAATGCCACACAAAACGGAAAAGGGTAGGAACAACATTTGCGGGTCAAAATTTGCCGGGATCCCCTTGGCACCCTGCGAAAGCCCTGCAAATGCCACACAAATCGGAATAGTGTAGGAACAACATTTGCGGGTCAAAATTTGCCGGGATTCCCTTGGCACCCTGCAGAAGTCCTGCAAATACCACACAAAACGGAAAAGGGTAGGAACAACATTTGCGGGTCAAAATTTGCCGGGATCCCCTTGGCACCCTGCAAAAGTCCTGCAAATACCACACACAACGGAAAAGGGTAGGAACAACATTTGCGGGTCAAAATTTGCCGGGATCCCCTTGGCACCCTGCAAAAGTCCTGCAAATACCACACACAACGGAAAAGGGTAGGAACAACATTTGCGGGTCGGGGTTGGGGGGTCAGGAATTAAATAACTTAAATAATTTAAATACCCCAGGGGGGGCGTCCGGGCATTTAAATTATTTAATTCCCCGGCTCGTACTTTAGTATTGGGGGGAGGCCCGTGCTCGTAATTCAGTATTGGGGGGAGGCCCGGGCTCGTAATTTAGTGTTGAGGGGGAGGCCCGGGCTCGTGATTTAGTATCGGGGAATGAAAAATTGATTTCATTTCAATGTCCAGGGGCCCGATTTGGCCAAATTTTGCCGGGCAGCCTCCGGGCAAAATTTGGCCAAATCGAGCCGCGCATTTCTCATGGCATACGAAGGGCAGCCCGATTTGGCCAAATTTAGCCCGGAGGCTGCCCGGCAAAATTTGGCCAAATCGAGCCGCGATAGTTTAAAATAATCTCGGGCCTTCAGAAAGGCGCGGCTCGATTTGGCCAAATTTTGACCGGAGGCTGCCCGGCAAAATTTGGCCAAATCGGGCCCCTGGACATTGACATGAAATCAATCTTTCAATTCCCCGATACTAAATCGGGGGGGGGCAGGCCCGACCAGGCCCCCCCCCCCGGAATTAAATAATTTATATAATTTCAATCCGAAAGGGGTGTTCAGGATTTAAATTATTTAAATTATTTAATTCTGGGAGAGGGAGGGGGCCCGGTGGGCCGGGCCCGATTTAAATAATTTAAATATGAAGCTCCCGAATTAAATATTCATATTTAAATCGTGGCCTTCATATTTAAATTATTTAAATCGGGCCCGGGAATTAAATAATTTAAATAATTTAAATAATGTAAATCCTGGAGGGGGGGGGGCGGGCCTCCTCCCCCAGGAGGAATTAAATAATTTAAATATGAAGGCCTCGATTTAAATATGAATATTTAATTCGGGGCCTTCATATTTAAATTATTTAATTCCTCCTGCAAAAGGAGGCCCGGCCCCCCCCCCCCTCCCGGATTTAAATTATTTAAATTATTTAAATTATTTAATTCTCGGGCCCGATTTAAATAATTTAAATATGAAGGCCACGATTTAAATATGAATATTTAATTCGGGAGCTTCATATTTAAATTATTTAAATCGGGCCCGGGAATTAAATAATTTAAATGATTTAAATAATTTAAATAATTTAAATAATTTAAATAATTTAAATAATTTAAATCCTGGAGGGGGGGGGGCCGGGCCTCCTCCCGCAGGAGGAATTAAATAATTTAAATATGAAGGCCCCGAATTAAATATTCATATTTAATTCGGGGCCTTCATATTTAAATTATTTAGTTCCTCCTGCGGGAGGAGGATTTAAATAATTTAAATAATTTAAATTATTTAAATTATTTAAATTATTTAAGTTATTTAAATTATTTAATTCCCGGGCCCGATTTAAATAATTTAAATATGAAGCTCCCGAATTAAATATTCATATTTAAATCGTGGCCTTCATATTTAAATTATTTAAATCGGGCCCGGGAATTAAATAATTTAAATAATTTAAATAATTTAAATAATTTAAATAATTTAAATAATTTAAATCCTGGAGGGGGGGGGGCCGGGCTTCCTCCCGCAGGAGGAATTAAATAATTTAAATATGAAGGCCCCGAATTAAATATTAATATTTAATTCGGGGCCTTCATATTTAAATTATTTAATTCCTCCTGCGGGAGGAGGCCCGGCCCCCCCCCCCTCCAGGATTTAAAATATTTAAATTATTTAAATTATTTAAATTATTTAATTTATTTAAATTATTTAATTCCCGGGCCCGATTAAATAATTTAAATATGAAGGCCACGATTTAAATATGAATATTTAATTCGGGAGCTTCATATTTAAATTATTTAAATCGGGCCCGGGAATTAAATAATTTAAATAATTTAAATAATCTAAATAATTTAAATAGTTTAAATCCTGGAGGGGGGGGGGCCGGGCCTCCTCCCGCAGGAGGAATTAAATAATTTAAATATGAAGGCCCCGAATTAAATATTCATATTTAATTCGGGGCCTTCATATTTAAATTGTTTAATTCTTCCTGCGGGAGGAGGCCCGTCCCCCCCCCTCCAGGATTTAAATTATATAAATTATTTAATTCCCGGGCCCGAATTAAATAATTTAAACATGAAGCTCCCGAATTAAATATTCATATTTAAATCGTGGCCTTCATATTTAAATTATTTAAATCGGGCCCGGGAATTAAATAATTTAAATAATTTTAATAATTTAAATAATTTAAATAATTTAAATAATTTAAATAATTTAAATAATTTAAATAATTTAAATCCTGGAGGGGGGGGGGCCGGGCTTCCTCCCGCAGGAGGAATTAAATAATTTAAATATGAAGGCCCCGAATTAAATATTAATATTTAATTCGGGGCCTTCATATTTAAATTATTTAATTCCTCCTGCGGGAGGAGGCCCGCCCCCCCCCCCCTCCAGGATTTAAATTATTTAAATTATTTAAATTATTTAATTCCCGGGCCCGAATTAAATAATTTAAATATGAAGCTCCAGAATTAAATATTCATATTTAAATCGGGGCCTTCATATTTAATTCAGGCCTGGGACCCCCCCTAGGACCTAAAATAGGGTCTATTTGGAAGTTGGCTCTTGTAAATAAGTATACGTTTTGGGGCCTTTTTTCCTCTTGTGAACACGAGTGCCAGCTTCCAAATAAACCCTATTTAAGCTGCACCCCCCCCCCCCCCCCCCTCGGCTCCCCATACAAAGTTTAAGGATGATTAAACCTGATTCAGGTTATTTAAGGGGGGAACCTTGCGCGGATAGCATAGAGGGGGGCCTAAGCCCTAAACATCCCTGCCCGAAACATTAAACCCTAAACCCTAAACTCCAAACCCTAAGCTGCGGTGAAGGAACGGATCCCGCATCGCGGCTTTGAACTCCTTGACCGTGATGCCTGGCGCGGCTCGGGGGCTTAGAAGGGAGGGTTTAGGGCTTCGGGTTTCGGGTTTAGGGTTTGGGGTTTAGGGTTTCGGGTTTGGGGTTTTAGGCAGCGGGATTTACAGATCAGGTGTAGGTTTTGGCCTTGTTGGATCCTACAAAGGTGGCCCCCCCAAAAAAACAACTCAGTTTGCGCTAACCTTAACAGGAAATATACCTTCATTGGGGTTAGGCTTCGGGGTTTTGGGTTTAGGTTTAATTCAATGTTTCAATCGAGGCTGGAAGTCCGTTGGAACGATAAATTCGTACAGGAAGGGTGGCCCTGAACCCTAAACCTTAAACCCTTAACCCGAATTAAACCCGAAACCCTACACCCTAAATCCGAAACCCTAAATCCGAAACCCGAAAGCCTAAAAACCCGAAACTCGAAACCCTATAAACCCTAAACCCTTCGTGCTTGGGGAATGTTCTGGGAGCCCCGAGCCTCCGTCTTCGTTGCGGTCCAACTGCTGGAACAGTCTCCGCACGGCCCGGAAGTATTTCTGCTTCTCCTGCGGGGCGTTGTGGCTTTGGAATTTTCTTTACAGGTTTTCGAGTTCTCTTTTGTAGGGAAGTAGGGAATTAGGCAGAAATTAAGGTTTAGGGGTTTAGGGTTTCGGGTTTGGGCTGAACTATTCTTAGATTCCTGCGTCTTGTGTTGGGCGCTTGCGCATCTGGGTGTGGGCTCCTTCCCCCTAAAAATATTTTTTTACAACAGGGGGGGTTTGGGGGTGGGGATGGTCTGGGGTGGAACCCAAAACCCCAAGCCCTAAATAAACTCTCAACCAATAAGAGAAAGTATCCTGAACTCAACCGGGGGCTGGGTCCATATACGGGAACTGGGTATAGATGACCCAAGAAACATGAAGTCTCGGTACCATGAAGTGCTTGAGGAACCTAAAGGTCCAGAACCTGGGCTTGGGAACTTGGCTGGCCGACTCCTCTTGGCTGCATTCAGGAGGGTAGCTATAAATTAAACGTTTAGCTGCCTTAATAAGAAACCCAATAAACCCACAAAACGTAAGGATCTAAAGTTACAGTAAAGTACCACAAAGTCCTGTGCAACGTTCTGCAGGATAAGCTCGTGGTCTCTCTCGGCGCTCTCGATGGCGCTCTGACAGAACCTTGAAATCGCTCTGGGTGAGTGCTGCGCAGGCCTTTACATCCCTAAGGTTCCCTGGGTACCTACCCAGGGTTTAGGGTTTAGGGTTTAGGGTTTAGGGTTTACGGTTTAGGGTTTAGGGTTTAGGGTTTCGTGCTTTAGGCTTTAGGGTTCAGGGTGCGAGACTGGGGCACCATGTGGTATGCAGCTTGCCTGAACACGATTTCCCCCGCCCTCCAAAAGACCTCAACCTTGAAAACCCGATGAAGCATCCTAAAAGCCTAAACCCGAAGCCCTTAAGCCCGAAACCCGAAAAAAGCATGAAACATCCCAAACCCCTCAAAAAAGAGAGGCTTACGGAAGAAGGGCACGTAACGGGGCTTAGGGAATTTAGGCGGGTGCGGGTTAGTGTCAGGTGCATTGTGAAGCTTGGAGTACGCGAGCTTTGTACTGACTCTATCGCAAGTAAAGTGCCATCGCTGTGAGAGGAGCAGGCAGTAGTTAAGCAAATAGCAACTTAGAGGTTCATGGACTTGCGCGTTGGACTTGTGCATGGCCAGGGGCGAGTTCCATCCTAATTAGCCTAAACCCTCGACCCTCAACCCTCAACCCTAAACCCTGAAACCTAAACCCTAAACCCTAACCCTCAACCCTGAACCCTGAATCCCTAGAAGCTCAATACCCTTGTTGCCCCGCTTCGAAAGTTAGGGGGTCCCTTGCTCAGGGCCCTCCACAAGAAGGGATATAAGAATGTTGGGGTCACCATGGTCTGTGGCTTTGGTACGGTTTCTGCTGGTGGCTCGTGAAAAGCAGGTCTCGGGTTTTAGGTGTACCTAGAATATCCTTTTGGGAAGCAACGAGATGCACTTTAATAATTGGTATTTGCCCCTTCGCAAAACGGTGTATGGGTTACTCGAGGTACCATATACGACCTCATGGCGTCCTCCAGTCAGCAGAGGCCTGAACCTGACGCCCTACACCCTAAGCGCTAAACCAAATAGCCCTAGTCCCTAAACCCTAAACCCTGAACCCTAGATTCAGTAGAGCAGCACGCCCGTCATCACATTCAGCACCTCAGGAGCAGCTTTGAACGCTTGGACCCCAGACCCAGAAAGGGTCTCGGGTTGGGGGATTAGGGTTTACAACCTGTTTGGACATTTGACCGGAAGGAATCTCTTTCCTAACTTTTGACGATGCCCTAAACCCTGAACCCTAAACCCTAACCCCCCCCCCCCCAATCCGCAACCCACGGCTGACTGAAGCCAGCCTTTGCACACATCTTGAGACACCCTAAAGAGATCCTGGGAACCCTAAACCCTAAACCCGAAGCCCTCAACCCTAAACCCGACCCTAAACCCTAAACCCTAACCCGAAAGCATAAACTCGAAACCCTAAAACCCTAAACCCTGCTAGCCCACCCCGAAGCCAAAAACCACAAAAACCTCAAAAACGCCAAGCCACGGCGAAGAGACAGAATGCAATGTAGGCCTGCGGCGTGCTAGTGGCACTCATGGCGCAAGAATTCTGGGTTCAGGGTTTAGGGTTTAGGGCTAGGGTTTAGGGTTTAGGGCTTAGTTCAAGGTTTAGGGCTTAGGGTGCCCAGGACCTATTTCGGCCATGAGACTCCCAAAACCCTCAGTTCCTGTAATTAGTGATGCATATATACATGTATCGGTTTTTGCTTTGGGAAGGGGGGGAGAGTTGTAGGGTTTAGGGTTTCGGGATCCTGGTTCAATATCAAGTGGGATGCTTTGCGCACTGGAGGGTTGAAGGTCGCAAATAAACCCTAAACCCTACTTGGAGGGTCAGGGTACGTACGGGGGCTACAACAACTGCGCTTATAGTCAGGCTGAAAGCACCCTGAACCCTCCAAGTAACCCCTAACCGAGCCCTAAGCCCTAGCCCTAAGCCCTACACCCTAAACCCTAAACCCTAAACCCTAAACCCTAAACCCTAAACCCTCAACCCTAACCCCCTCGCTCGATGCCTCGAAGAGAAGTCGCCAGACGCCATCGACCTTTGGTTTGAGGAGAACGGGCTTACATCGCGCTTAGGGCCTCTTGGGGTTTAGGGTTCAGGGTTCAGGGTTCAGGGTTTAGGGTTTAGGGCTTGCATCCCCAAACCTGCTTTTCGTAGGTTGTGTTTAGAATAAAACTTGACAGGACCTGTAGCGAACGTACAAAAAGTAGGTTTTGGATTCTTAAGGTAGGGTTTAGGGTTGAGGGCGTATATAATGTTCTTCACCCTGCAACCACATGTTCGTGCTTCAGTCGTGGTTTAGGGTTTAGGGTTCGGGTTTAGGGATACCCTAAGCCCCAAAACTCCAATACCAAAACCCAAAGCACTTGCAACCCTAAACCCTAAACCCTAAACTTATAAACCCTAAACCCTAAACCCTAAACCCTAAACCCGCAACACCTTGAAGAACTTCAGGCCCTACGAGGTCATCCCGGCAGCCTCTGCGAGTGCATCGGTGGCCTCACTCCATGTCAAGCCACCTCAGGGGCGTTAAGAAGAATTTCAAGGTATAGGGTTAGGGTTTAAGGGTTAGGGGTTAGGGTTTAGGGTTTAGGGTTTAGGGTTTAGGGTTTAGGGTTTAGGGTTTAGGGTTTAGGGTTTTCACAAGGGTTTAAGGTTTAGGGTTTAGGGTTCAGACCTTCATCGATGAAGGGCTTCGGGTTTAGGTTTCTAGAATTTCGGGCTGAGGGGTTGAGCGAGTGCGGTCTACTGTGGGCTTTAGGCATTCCTCATTTATAGCTTAGGGTTCAAGATGTCCGTATCTCAGGCTTTCGGGTGTCGGGAGTTGAGGTGTTCCCAAAACCCTAAACCCTAAACCCTAAACTCTGAACCCCGGGGGTTGGGGCTTGTAGAGGTAATTAGTGGTTGACAGGTGCAGGGGATCCCGGGCTTTGGGTTGGCTTTGGGTTTCGCCAGGGGCATAAGGTTGATTCGGGCTTTCCAGGGTTCAAGGTTTAGGATGTAGGGTTTTGGGTTTAGGGCTTCGAGAGTTTGGGGCTTTCTGGGGGCGGTGGTGTTGCCAGTCAGCAGGCGCGGACCGGGCAGTGGGTGAAGGCAGGGAGCCTCCTCTACAGATCCTGACCCAGCACCCACAGGTGCTGATGGAGCTAGGTTGAGGCATTACGGGTGAAGGGTCATTCGCAGGGCTGAGGGGGTTCAAGGTAATGTGATCGTTCTTTCGTGTTTAGGGTTTAGGGTTTAGGGTTTAGGGTTTAGGCTTTAGGCTTTAGGCTTTAGGCTTTAGGTAGTCTAGTGAGTCTAGTGTCAAGGAAAATGAAGGGCTTACAGCTGTGGCAGGCTTGCGGGAGTGGCTATCAGGGATGCATGGCATAGTCAGAAATTCCTGAAAGTTCTAAACCTAAAACCCAAAACCCCAAACCCTAAACCCTACACTTTACTCTAAACCCGAAAGGGCTCCTAGCGATGTATGAACCCTAAACCCGAAACCCTGAACCCGAAACCCGAAAGCCCAAAGCAGGCTTCCCAGCTCCAAAATGGCCCTTAAACCCTAAACCCTAAACCCTAAACCCTAAACCCTAAACCCTAAACCCTAAACCCTAAACCCTAAACCCTAAACCCTGTTGCGCCTGTGATGGAGGCGTAGAGCGTGTGCATGGAGCGGTCTAGTGAGCCAAAGCGGAAGGCCAAATACCTGGAGAGTTTAGGGTTTAGGGTTTAGGGTTTAGGGTTTAGGGTTTAGGGTGTAGGGTTTAGGTTTAGGTGGTTGAAGGTTTAGGCGATTTGAAGTAGGGTTTATATTCCTTGTATATCCCCAAAAGGACACCAAGTATTTAAGCTCACCAACATTAAAAAGGAACCTTCCAAACGCTTACCAACAACTAATATAAACCCTGCTTCGTTTAGGTTTAGGTGGTTGAAGGTTTAGGGTGTTAGGGGTCTAGGGTTTTAGGGTTTAGGTGGTTTAGGGTTTAGGTTTAGGTGGTTGAAGGTTTAGGGTGTTAGGGGTCTAGGGTTCTAGGGTTTCGGTGGCTTAGGGTTTAGGGTATCGCTGATATAAGGCAGCCGAGACCACCTGAACACTGACCTGATTTAGCCCTGAGCCCCAAACCCTGAAACCCCACAAAAAAAAGCCTACTTCTTGGTGTAAGCTACTTGGAAGCCCTTTCGACTTTGTAAGTAGGGTTTAGGCCCAAGCGTGTAGGCAACTTTTCCGGCTGCGGTTTCTACAACAATGGCTAACCTTCGGGTCCCAAACCCTAAATTACTAAACCCTAAACCCTAAACCCTAAACCCTAAACCCTAAACCCTAAAATCCTAAACCCTAACCCTAAACCCCAAACCTTTCGGGTTTTGGAAGGAGGTTTGAGGTTTACAGATGGGGTTTTGGGGTTTCTCAGGCTAAAGCAGCTAGGCCAAGAAGCCCGACGTGCAACAATCCCTCCAAGCCTCCAAGCCCTAAACCCTAAACCCCAAACCCTAAACCCTGAAACCGTAAACCTTAAACCCTAAACCCCTAAACCCTAACCCAGAACCATAAACACCCTAAACCCTAAACCCTAAACTTAAACAATCAACCCGGAAACCTAAACCCTAAACCTTAAACCCCAAACCCTAAACCCTGAAACCCTAAAACCTAAGCCCTAAACCCTAACCCAGAACCATAAACACCCTAAACCCTAAACCCTAAACCCTAAACTCTAAACCCTAAACCCAAAACCCTAAACCCTAAACTGAACCCTGAAGCCCTAAACCCTAAACCCTAACCCAGAAGCATAAACACCCTAAACCCTAAACTTAAACTCTAAACCCTAAACCCCAAATCCGAAACCCTATTCTTAAACCCTGCACCCTGAAACCCTAGGCCCTGAAACCAAGCGGCGAGTTCGGCCGGTCTTCCGCTGGGATGCCCCCCATGTGCTCGGTGACGATGTCTGTAAAGATCAGGCTGAACCTGGGCTTAGGATTTAGGGTTTAGGGTTTTGGGCTTAGGGCTTAGGGCTTGGGGTTTAGAGGGTATGGGGTTTAGGGTTTAAGGCTCAGGAACCTGGGTGTGGACGACTACCCCGTCAGCATTTTGGTTTAGGGTTTAGGGTTCAGGGTTTAGGGTTTGGGGTTTAGGGTTTTCGGGTTTCGGGCTTCTAGTTTCTAGGGTTTTGGGCTTAGGCTTTAGCATAATCCCCAAAAAAGCCAATAAATCAGGTAAGCCAAGAACACGATCAGCCTCCCTAAGCCCTTAGCCACAAACTCCCATTACCGTGGAGACTTCAAGAAAGGTAAGTAGGAGGTAGGTAGGTAGGTAGGTAGGTAGGTAGTCCCCTCGCAGCATCAAGGGGTCAAGAAAAAGGGATCTTGGCAGCTGCTATAGGTCTCCCAAACCCTCCACACCCCAAGACCCCATACCCTAAACCCTAAGGTTTAGTGTCCGTAGGCTTTGGGACCCCTATAGGCCCAACAGAAACACCCTAAGCCGAGGGGCAGGAGCAAGCCCTAAACCCTAAACCCTAAACCCTAAACCCTAAGTAAACCCTAAACCCTAAACCCTAAACCCTAAACCCTAAACCCTAAATAAGCCGAGGGGCAGGAACATGATGAGAATCAGCAGCACTCCCGACCAGAGCATCGCTCGTAAGGTGCGACCGATGCAGTAGAGCAACGTCTTCCTGTTGCGCGCCAACAAAGGGTTTAGGGTTTAGGGTTTAGGGTTTAGGGTTTAGGGTTTAGGGTTTATGGTCGGGTTCAAGCGGTTCGGGGTTCGACGTGGAGGGTGTTCAGGCCAGGTTTTGGAGGGACCCTGGGGTCCGATAGGGTTTACCTTACCCCGACCCCTGGGAGGATGCCAAAAAAACAATTCCCCTTAAGGGCTCCTAAGAATGACCCAATAGTAGTATAGGGCAACTATTTGGGGGCTCCATTTTTTGGATCTGGGTAAGAACCCAACACCCACTTTTTTTGCAGGTTTCCTCGGAATCGTATAAGGGGCCCCATAGAACAACCTACAGGCCAGTGGGCTGCAGGTTCTTGAGGTAGGGCTTGGGGTTAAAGGTTTAGGGGTTAGGGTTCAGGGTTTTGGGGGTCTTGGCTTCTTACTTCAGCCTCCAATTCAGTACGCGTGGAGTACTTTGAATCCAAGTATACCCCTAAGCCCAGCACCATAGATCCCAAACCCCCAAATCCCCAAACTCCCAACCCCGAACCTCACGCCCCAAACCCCAAACCCTCAACCCTAAACCCTGAACCCTAAACCCTAAACCCTAAACCCTAAACCCTGAACCCTAAACCCCTAAACCACTCAAAAAGGAGCCGAGCCGCAGGGAGCGAATGAACTTCACCAGGCGCACGATCCGAATGGCCCTGGCCCACCACCAGCTTCTTCACTGAGGGTTTCGGGTTTAGGGCTTAAGGGGTTAAGGGTTTAGGGTTTAGGGTTTAGGGCCTAGGGGTTAAGGATTAAGGATTTAGGGTTTAGGGCTACATGGAGGCTCTTTTGACTTAGTAAGGTAGGGTTCGTAAGGTGGGTCATGGGGATGATGATCAAGGTTTCTAGAGCGCGAGGGGATGCCAAGTAGACGTACTGAGTCAAAAGAGCTTCTAAGCACACTTGGCCTCCCAGACGACGGGGAAAAGCACCCTAAAACGGTATCCCCAGAGGGTCCATTTGTAGTACTATTATGGAATTAGGTACCCCAAAACCTTTTTTAGAATGGTTTTTGGGTACCTAATTCCATAATAGTACTACAAATGGACCCTCTGGGATCCCTCTGGGTCAGGTTACCTGAGCAGATATTTTTTGGAGCCCCAGCAGGAGGAAGTGAGGTGAGGGCCAAGTGCACCCAATTTAGGCTCATGGACCCTTAGGGCTGTTGAAAGCCCAGTTGAGGCAGGGTTTAGGTTCAGGGTTCAGGGCTTAGGGCTTTTGTCTTCAATTCCTGGGTGCGGACCTGCGTCGGTGGTGGGAAATGATCCCGCAGCCAGGGCGGCATCCATATCACGTGCACATATGGAACGGCGATAAACAGCAAAACCACGGCGCAAGAACATGTATGTATACATATATGGTTTAGTTCTCCAAAATTAGGGTCCTTTTGGGGGTACCCTAAATAAGAAGGCGCCTCATAATGAGGACCCAAAAGGGACCCCAGTTCAACTAGAGAAATCAACATTTCTAAATAAATAAACAAATAATATATATATGCATGTTTTCATATCTTTTTACATAATACATATATATATATATATGTATGATGTGCATACATGTGAATGCAGCTAAACAAATAGAATAAAGTTGCTCACTGCAACTTCCCATCCCAGAGTTCGAATGCCCAAAGGCACCAAAGCCCAAATCCGAACCCCCTAAGATACTATTTTGCAAAAGAGTCCCCCCCCCCCCGCCCCCCGCCCCCAAAAAAGGTATACACACACACAAAAAAACATACATACCTACACACATATTCCCTTTATTGCCGTTGTAAAGAAGAACATTTTTTCGTTTTAAAATTTATCATTATTTTATTTTATTTTAATAATTATTATTATTATTTTTTTTTTTTTTTTGGGGGGGGGGGGGGGGTGGGGGGGCGGGGGGGCTTCTAATGCAAATAGAAGAAAGCCTGAGCCTCGAGATGGTCGGGATACTTCACTTCCAGACTCGCAGGTTGACCCTGACCCCTAAACCCTAAAGCCCCTAAAGCCTAAACCCCCTAATTAAACCCTAAACCCCAGACACTAAACCCAAAAACCCTAAATTCAAATCCTGAAACCTAAACCCCCAACAGGGGCTTCCGAGTGTTGGGTTTCCGGGTGTTCGGGGGCGAGCGAGCCTGGTGATCTTTGCCACTCGCAGGACTCTGACCAAGCGCATGGACGTGCTCACCTTGGAGAACATGGCCATGGAGCAGCCATAGGGTTCGTTTAGGGTTTAGGGTTTAGGGTTTAGGGTTTAGGGTTTAGGGTTTAGGGTTTAGAGTTTAGGGTTAAGTAAGGTTTAGGCTTTTGGGGTTCAGGGCTTAGGGTGATAGATCATGTGCATTGAGGGTTAGGGTTTTGGGTTGAAGGGTTCGGCTGATAGATCATGTGCATCAAGTAGTCTTGAAAGGCCATCTGGTATATGGGGATTGGGTTTTCGAGCGGGTTTGAGTTGTTTACCAGATCCCTAAGGCTTATGGGCAGTGGAGAGCTACCCCCTGGGAGGTCGGTACCTGGATGTGATCAGGATGCTGTCACACAGCTCATGAGCCTCCGCACTGTAGCCCGCACCCTGAGACGCCTTTTCGGGTTTAGGGCTTTTAGGGTTTTTAGGGTTTTAGGGTTTTAGGGCTTTAGGGTTTTAGGGCTTTAGGGCTTTAGGGCTTTAGGGTTCATGGCTGGACAACTTAATTGGACCAACCTGCAACCCTCAGCTCTGGAAAGCAAAGAGCTGCGGGAACTACTTCGGGCGAGCTGGCTGGCGCTACTTTTTTGTAGGCTCCCTGGGAAACCTATTCAAGGGTTTAGGGTTTAGGGTTTAGGGTTTAGGGTTTAGGGTATAGTCATAACCTACGAAAACGGAGGCTTGGGTTCTTGATGCCTCAAAGCTGCGTTGGCCTGCTGTGGCTCGCTGCCCGCCTGGTGCAAGAGCAGCCAGAAGTTTGAAAGGAACCCTAAACCCTAAACCCTAAACCCTAAACCCTGAACCTTTAACATATAACAAGTGTACCCTTTTTGGGAGGGAACCTAGAGCCATAAACATGCAAAAGGGTATCACTGGGCTACCAATATTAACGATATTTTAAAGTTTGGGCCTATATAGGAAAGGAGCACACCTTGCAGGGTTAGGGCTTAGGGTCTAAGACCATCCGGAAGCCCTTGCCAACCTCAAGCGTGGACTTTAACGCGGTGTTCTCTCGTTGTTCGATTCAAAAAAGGGGGGCCCTAAGATGTTCGACGGGATCGTACACATGACTCAGGGACTATCTATCTAATGCTCCAAGTTTGCACATGTTTCTGAAGTCTCGGAGGTGTGGTGCCCGAACCCGAAACCCTAAACCCCAGCCGAACGCAATCTAAAGTCCTCAAAGTCGACGAAGTTGAAGCCTAAACCCTAAACCCTAGAACGCTGAGCCGCCTGTATATGTGCATATCTGAGAGGGCTCAGGGTGGCGCCCAAATGACTCCCTTAATTACGGTCCCTGCCTGAGACCCCTTGAACCCAGGTCGTGTCACAACCCTCAACCCCATTGCCCTAAACCCTAAACCCTAAACCCTAAACCCTAAACCCTAAACCCTAAACCCTAAACCCTAAACCCTAAACCGTGGCTCTGCAGAGGTTTAGGCTTAGGGTAATTAGGGTTTGGTCCCTAAGATCTGCCTCAGAGCTCAATGTAGTTCCGTTTGGGTTCCGCTCTGGTTTGTCCATTCAGGATTCAAGTACACTGCAAAACAAGGAACTACGTGGGAGCTCTTCAGGTAAGCCCAAAAACACGGAACCGCAAACCCTGAACCCTAAGCACCCTAAACCCTAAACCCTAAACCCTAAACTCTAATAAACCCTAAACCCTAAACCCTAAACCCTAAACCCTAAACCCTAAACCCTAACCCCTAAACCCTAAACCCTAAACCCTAAACCCTAAACCCTCAACCCTAAACCCTAAACCCCAAGCGCCTCCGCCCGAAGCATCATCTCCAGGATGAACTCCATGAGGCTGGAGGCTACGACCACCACCTGATGGGTCTTAGCGGCTGTCATTTAGGGTTTAGGGTTTAGGGTTTAGGGTTTAGGGTTCAGGGTTTAGGGTTTAGGGTTTAGGGTTTAGGGTTTAGGGTTTAGGGTTTAGGGCTACTTGGAAGCCCTTTTGACTTAGTAGGTTATGGGGATCATGATGGCGTTTCTTCGGGATATTAAGTAGAGTTACTAAGTCAAAGAGCTTCCAAGAAAAGTGCTTAGGGTTGAGGGGTTAAACGCTGCTACCCATAGTACCGTGAACCCTAAACTTTCCAAACCTAAACACCGAAACCAATTGGTGGTGCGGGATATTGAGGCTTGCTGGGAGCCCTTTTAGATCAGGAGGCCTGAGGAGACTGCGAAGTATCATTAAAACGTCTGTAAGGCGCACTTTAGGTTGGGAGACGGATGAGCCCTAAACCCATGTATAGACCCCGTGAGCCCTCACCCGAAACGCTATAAACCCTAAACCCTACTTGCTGAGGTCTCGCAGACTCCGGCAATGAAAAACAGAGTCCTATTAGATCCTCAAAACTGTTCGAATTCAAGGCCTTTTGTGCCCTGCCCCTGGCTGAGGCGTTCTATGTGGAAGAGAGTCGGCCGCTGCGAAGCAAAACCGCTTTGGTGTGGCGCTTTGGGGTTTATATAGGTACCCCAAAACCCTAGTCAGCATGTTTCTTGGGTGATGGTAACATCGCACTGCCGGGAAATCACGGGTTGTTCATTCAAGAAAAGGCTAGGTGTTCTGCGACGACAGAAGCTTCTTCTCGCGCCCACGGCGCATGCTTCTTCACTTCAACGCTTCGTTGCCGTTCAGCACTCTGCTCTCTTCAACCTTCTTCTGCTCGTAATAAACACAGTGGTAACCCAGGTTTCCGGCGACTCTCCTTGAAGTACGTCACCGGGCTTCGCACGCCAGACTCTCCTTGAAGTACGTCACCGGGCTTCGCACGCCATCTCCCACATACTTAGCCATATTGTGCCATTTCAGCCCACAGCGCATCGTCGGGAGCTGAGCGTTCCGGAACCCTAAGCCCTACAAGCCCCCCGAAACCCCCAAACCGCCCTAAACCGCCCTAAACCGCCCTAAACCCCCTAAACCCCAGCCCTAAACCCTAAACCCCAAAACCCTAGACCCTGAGGCCAGCATTGACAGTGCCAAGGTGCATCGAGGAGGAGCCAAGCCCACTCGTCCTCCGAGATCACCGGCTCGAGGTTTAGGGGTTTAGGGGTTTAGGGGTTTAGGGGTTTAGGGGTTTAGGGGTTTAGGGGTTTAGGGGTTTAGGGGTTTAGGGGTTTAGGGGTTTAGGGGTTTAGGGGTTTAGGGGTTTAGGGCTTTAGGGATTTGGTGTTCAGGAGAATCCAGACTCGGAGTTCGAGGTGGGATTAGGACTTGGGTGTTGTAGGTGAAGGGTTGAACCCCAAAACCCTAAACCCTCAACCCTAAACACTGAACCCTAAACCCAAACCCCAAACCCTAAGTTTGGGGCTTGGCGGATGGGCTCCAGTTCTGAGGTGTTCTCAGAGTTTGGGGTGGAAGGCTTCAAGGACTTCAGGGTTCGAGGGCTTATAGGGTTTAGGGTTGAGGGTTTAGGGTTTATTGAAGTTATTCAAGGTTCAGGTCGGGGAGTTTCGAGGAATTTGTTTGGGTTTTTTGAATAATTTCAAGTTGCAGGGGCTTGAGGGTTTCGGGATTTGGGTTTAGGGTTTAGGGTTTTCGGGTTACGGTATCTGGGGTAGGGGGGGGAAATTAAGGAATGGGGTCGTTTAGGATTTAAGGAGCTTTGCGGGGTTTGGTTTGGGGTTTAGGGTTTTGGGGTTTTGGGGGAGTGAGAACAGGGCGCAACGCGCCGGGTTAAGGGCCAGAAGGTCTTCCGAAGCGCTGGCGCACCTGAAAGCCAGTTTTAGAGCTAGATAGCTAACCCTAAACCCTAAACCCTAAACCCTAAACCCATCAACCTCAAAAGATGGGTGCCTCCTTTGACCCCTAAGCCCGGCTTCTTGGATCTCCATTTAGGATTGAGGGTTTGGGGTGTACGGAGTAAGAGCTAGGGTTTAGGGTTAACTCCTGATCAGCGCAGGGTAGCCCTAAACCCTAAACCCTAAACCTTAAACCCCAAACCCCAAAAAGGGCCCTGAGTTCAGATGAGCCCCCCCTGATCTGAAACCACTCATGCGCCCCAAGCCGAAAAAACCCCCCAATACCCCTTGCTAAGGAAGAGTCCTTGACATGAAGCTTATGAAACATTCCACCACTTCGTCTTTGGGACCCTAAACCCTAAAAATCAAACCGCAAAACCTAAACCCTAAACCCTGAACCCTAAACCCTGAACCCTAAACCCTGAACCCTAAACCCTAAACCCGAAACCCCGGTCCTCAACGAGGATCCGGGGGCCCCCTGCCAGAAAGCGCATCGTCAACTCCACAGTGAAGAGAAGCCTGGGCTGAAGACGGTCTAGGGGGTTGGGGGCTTAAAAATTCGAATTTAGGGTCAACAGGGTTTGGGGTTTAGGATTTAGGGGTGTAGGGTTTAGGGTTTAGGGTTTGGGGGGTCAAAAGGGTTTGGGGTTTAGGGTTTAAGGGTGTAGGGTTTAGGGTTTAGGGATTGGGGTTTAGGGTTAAACGGGTTTAGGGTTTAAGGGTTTGGGGCTTAGGGTTATAAGGGGCTTAGGGTTATAAGGGTAGTGAAGAGAAGCCTGGGCTGAATACGGTCTGAGGTTTGGGGGTTTAGGGTTTGGGGTTTAGGGTTAGGGTTTGGGGTTTAGGGTTTGGGGTTTAGGGTTTGGGGTTTAGGGTCAAAAGGGTTTTGGGGTTTAGGGTTTAAGGGTGTAGGGTTTAGGGTTTAGGGGTTGGGGTTTAGGGTTAAAAGGGTTTAGGGGTTTAGGGTTTGGGGTTTAGGGTTTAAGGGTGTAGGGTTTAGGGGCTTATAGGGATTGGGGTTTAGGGTTAGGGTTTAGGGTTAGGGTTTGGGGTTTAGGGTTTGGGGTTTAGGGTTTGGGGTGTATAGGGTTAAGGGCCATAAGGGTTTGGGGTTTAGGGTCAAAGGTTTTGCGGGATTGGGTTTAGGGGTTGGGGTTTAGGGCTTTAAGGGAGTAGGGTTTAGGGTTTAGGATTTGGGGTTTGGGATTTCGCGTTCAGGGTTTGGGGTTTAGGGTTACAAGGGTGTAGGGTTTAGGGTTTAGGGTTTGGGGTTAGGGTTTGGGGTTTGGGGCCTATGGGTTAGGGTTTAGGGTTATAAGTTATAATTGAGGGTGTAGGGTTTAGGGTTTGTGGTTTAGGGTTTAGGGTTTGGGGTTTAGGCCTATAAGGGTGCAGGGTTTAGAGTTTAGGGTTTGGTGTTTGGGGTTACAAGGGTCAAGGGTTTAGGGTTTGGGTTTGGGGTTTGGGGCTTAAAGCTTAATTAAGGGTTTATGGCCATGAGTTGAGGAAGGTTTTTTTTGAAATTCTGGTCGCCTCAGGTCCCCATTCTGCTTCCGCCGCAGGTCAGCGGAGACTGCCGCGACGGACGCCGCGCGCCCGCGGCTGACTGTTTGCTGGATGAGGTGGTGGCGGGACTCCAATCTCTTGAGCACCAGGAGTGAGCGCGCGTAGCAAAGAAGCTCGCGCTTCAGGATAAGACTCATACTGCCTCTGCTCCGCACACACCAACACAGCTCATATCACACGAAGGAACTTCAGGAAAGCATACTCGCGCCCACGCAGCATAACTACAAGCGTAGAATCGCCCAGCAATACTGTTGAAGCATTGCTGTGCCATATCCCAACCTCTCCTACAATCACATACTGTACATGGCCACTGTCACTAAATGAGATGGAAAAGCCCGCCTAACCTCGCACGAGTCGCCCTGATGACTCTCCTATAACCACAGCTTAGAGAACTGAGGGGTTTGGGTTTCATACAGGGTTTGGCGAACTCCAGGGTTTAGGATTCTCGGGTTGGGACGCTTCCCCATACCTTATCCTAACCCTAAACCCTAAACCCTAAACCCTAAATAGGGATTGTAGTAGCCCCTATGATAATCCCTAGTAAGGATTGCTAGAAAAAGCAGGAACATCCCAAGTTTAGGGTCTTAGTGGTGTTATGTAGGAGGGGGGTTGGAGCTCCCCTAAACCCTAAGCCCTAAACCCTAATCGTTAAACCCTAAACCCTAAACCCTAAACCCTAAACCCTAAACCCTAAACCCTAAACCCCAAACCCTAAACCCTAAACCCTAAACCCCGCTCCCTGGGCTGAGGTGAGAAGCGTGTAGATGGAGGCGATTATGAAGACGGCCTCATCTGGCGAAGCACCTGCCGAAGCGAACGAACGAAACCCTCAGCCCAAACTCTCAACCGTATAAATGCTGCCGATACCCTAAGCCTTTTAGGGTTTAGGGTTTTGGGTTTAGGGTTAGGGGTTTAGGGTTTAGGGTTGAGGGTTTATAGGGTTTAGGGTTTAGAGCCCTTACCCCTTAAACCCTAAGCAGCGATGCTTTGCCTGGAGTAGGGCTTCAGGGTGGGATGTCCTTATACTAACAGTCCTTAATAAGGAATATAACAGGGGGTACGGTATTCCCGATTCAGGACTCTTAGTACCTTGGTAGCCCAGTAACCATCTTATAGTAAGGGCACCCTTTTTGGGGTTGGTTACTTTATAAGGGGACCTTGAACCCAAAAAAAGGGTAAAGGGTACCACTGGGCCACCAAGGTACCCTAAACCTAAACCCTAAGCCCTAAAACCTAGCCCTAAACCCTAAACCCTAAACCCTAAACCCTAAACCCTAAACCCTAAACCCTAAACCCTAAACCCTAAACCCTAAACCCTGATCATCCCAAGCTTCAGGTTTAAAGGGCTTCTCTGTGGGTTTCGCGGGGCTTGGGGCCGAGGGTCGACTGTGTTGGCTAGCTTCCGCCGAGTGCGCGCTGGACACACTCAATTTAGGGTTTAGGGTTTAGGGTTTAGGGTTTAGGGTTTAGGGCTTAGGGCTTAGGGTTTAGGGTTTAGGTTTAGGGTCTGCTTAAGAACGCACCCCCCCCCCCCCCCGCAGAAAAAGAAAGGTCTTCCTTATGAGCGTAATATAAGGAATGCTTTCTTCTTTGTTGGGGGGTCCTTAAGCAAATGGTAGATTTCTCACCGAAACCACCATTACCCTCCACACTGCCTCAAAGGGCTTTGGCTTTAGCGCCTATGCCCCGAACCCATTCACCAACACCCCTAAACCGCCAACACCTAAAACCTATATAGGCCCCTAACCCATGAAAGCTCCAAGTCCTCAGCACCTGAGCCAATAAACCTAAACATCTTATCCCGAAAGCCCTAAGCCTCTAAAGCCGATATAACCCCCCAAACCCTTAAAAAAGAAAAGGCCTGGATTGTCAGATGCCAGCTGAATCTGTGCTGCAATGAACACGGAGTTCGTGACGATGACGCAGCCGAAGAACGCTTCAAACCTGATGTGTGGCGAAATGCGTTTGGCTCAGGGTTGTTTAGGGTTTAGGGTTTAGGGTTTAGGGCTTAGGGTTTAGGGTTTAGGGTTTAGCATACCCTAAGGCCCTATGGACCCTGATTCAGGGTTTAAGGTATAGTTTGGACTTGAGGTTGAAGGGTTTAGGGTTTAGGGTTTAAGGTTTAGGGCCTTTAGGGTTTAGGGTTTAGGGTTTAGGGTTTAGGGTTTAGGGGTTTCGGGGCTTAGGGGAGTCTGAGGGTTGAGGGCGTAGGGTTGAATTCGCAAGGCACATCTCCCCTGGAAGCCAAAGGCCCGGAAGCTCTGAGCCCTAAAGAGGTTCAAGGCCCTAAAGGCTATAATATGGGGCTCGTAGTAATATTGGTATAACGGTTTTTATGATTGAATTCCCTGTGGCCCCTGTATATTCCTAATTTCTAAGGCCCCTATCTTACACTACACACCTCAAGGGCGGGGGTTAGGGTCTACTCGATGACTCTGATGAGTAGTTCTTGCTTGAGAATGCTTGATGGAATCACCGCGTCGGAACGCAGAAGACACTACAAATGGAGTGTTCAGATAGGTGTAGGGTCTAGGTTTTAGGGTTTAGGGTTTAGGGTTTAGGGTTTAGGGTCTTTTGGCTAGCGGCATTTGGAAGCATGGCGGGAATGATTTTAGCATTCAGGGTCTAGGGCCCTAAACCAACAAAAAAACAATGCACACTATGCCCAACACCGATCTGCATAATGACCCCCCCCTTCCCCCCAAAAAAACAAGAGAGAATAATTCCTATAATTATTGCCCTTATCAGGAAGAAGTTTTTTTTTTTTTTTTTGGGGGGGGGGTGTTCTTAAGCGAAGAGTAGATAACAGCTCCAGCCAGAGTGGCGCGACAGACTTCACGAACGGCCAGAGCCACTTCTGCCATTTGAAGAGGTATGCCGGTGGCGCCTGCGACAAGTCTAGAGGTTTAGGGTTTAGGGTTAGTTGGGGCTTGGGAAGGGGGCGGGGGCTGGCCGGGGCTTGTGCAGCGGTTAAGGGTGTAGGGTTTAGGGTTTAGGGGGTTTAGGGTTTAGGGTTTAGGGTTTAGGGTTTAGGGTTTAGGGTTTAGGGTTTAGGCATGTTTCGGGCCTAGGGGTGTTGGGTTGAGGGATCAGGGCCGAGGGAAGGTTGGAATAGCCATGGGCTCTGGATCTAAGCTACTTCATGGGCTCCTTTTTTGGGTGCCCTGCGCTGTCAGGAAAACATACGCCAGAGTTTCGACCTCCCTTCCCCCTCCCCCCAACGTTTAGGGTTGAGGGTTTAGGGTTTAAGGCTTCAACAAACTTCAAACCCTAAACCAAAAAACAAGCAAACCTTTTGCCCTAAAAACCCTAAATCCCAACAAATGAAAGCTGCAGCCCTAAACCCTAAACCCTGAACCCTAAACCCTAAACCCTAAATTCTAAACCCTAAACCCTAAACCCTAAACCCTAAACCCTAAACCCTAAACCCTAAACCCTAAACCCTAAACCCTAAACCCTAAACCCTAAACCCAACAAAAAAAAACCTTCAACCCTAAAACCGAATCCCTGATCTGAGCTCGAGCCCATGGTAAGGTCCTTAAGGGAGGTATAGGGTTCGTATAGGGTTCAGGGTTTAGGGTTTAGGGTTTAGGGTTTAGGGTTTAGGGTTTAGGGTTTAGGGTTTAGGGTTTAGGGTTTTGGGTTTTGGGTTTTGGGTTTAGGGTTTAGGGTTCTTAAGGGAGGGCGTGTTCGGGGGGGGGGGGGGGGGGGGGTGTTTTGGGTCCTAACATGATGGTTCCTTAAGGAGGGGGTGCGGGGGGGGGGGGGGGGGTGGGTTCATGGGGTAAGTTTAGGGTCTAGGGTTTAGGGTTCTAGGGTTAGGGTTTAGGGGTAGGGGGTTTAGGAGGTTTAGGGTTTAAGGGTTGTAGGGTTTAGGGTTTTGGGTTTAGGGTTCTTAAGGGAGGCGGTTCATCGGGCGGGGGGGGGGGGGGGGGGGGGGGGGGGGGGGTGTTTTTTTGGGGTCTATACATGATGGTGTCCTTAAGGGGGGGTTGGTGAGGGGGGGGGGGGGGGGGGGGGGGTTCATGGGGGGAGTTTTAGGGTCCAGGGTTCTAGGGTTTAGGGTTTAGGGGTAGGGGGGTTTAGGGTTTAGGGTTTAGGGTCTAGGGTCTAGGGTTTAGGGTTAGGGGGCTCATGGGAGGTACCTAGAAAAAACCTTGGGTTGCATAACCCCCTTGAAATGGGTTGCATAACCCCCTTGAACTCCCCTCCCTTCACATCTGACTCTATAACTATAGAGAGGGTCCACTTGTTGCAGGGAACTGAAAAACTACCGACTAGAAACGACTAAGAATACACATTCGAGTTGAAAGGGCCTCGTAAACACCCCTGAAACAGATATGCGCCAGACCCTAAACCCGAAAACCCAACAACCCAAACCCTAAAACCCAACAACCCTCAACACTGAACCCTAAACACTGTACCCTGAACCCTGAACCCTGCAAGACATGCTACCAGAGCACAACGCCGGTTTAGGGTTTAGGGTTTAGGGTTTAGGGTTAGGGGGTTTAGGGTTTAGGGTTTAGGGTTTAGGGTTTAGGGTTTAGGGTTTAGGGTTTAGGGTTTAGGGTTTAGGGCTCTTTCGCCACTACTACTTGGGCGACGTAAACGGTCAGGATGTCAAGGTTTGGGGTTTTGGGTTTAGGGCTCTAGGGTTTAGGGTTTAGGGTTTAGGGGCCTAAGCTTTTTGGGGTACCCTGAAACCCCCAAAAGAAAATCCGAAGCCCCCAAATTCTCAACAGAGCTGAAGGGCCTTGGCACTTTTGCCAAAAGGCTTCCCGTTGCAGCAGGCTTTGAGGTCGGCCATCATCCTCAGCTTTTTAGGGCTTTAGGGCCTTTAGGGCTTTAGGGTTTAGGGTTTAGGGTTTAGGGTTTAGGGTTTAGGGTTTAGGGTTTAGGGTTTAGGGTTTAGGGTTTAGGTTTTTGGGGGGTCGATTGCACTTTGCTCGGGTCATTGGTCTTGAGGGCTTTCTTTACAATCTGGCATGACGAAGGTGCAGCACGCAGCAGCATGTGACAGGAATTCTGACGTGCACTGTGTAGCTGAACGCTAAGCCCTCAGGAACCCGTGAGCAAGAAACATGAGAAAAGGGTTCAAGCTAAACCCAAACCCTAAACCCCAAACCTAAAACCCCAAACCCTAAACCCTAAACCCTAAACCCTAAACCCTATAACCCTAAACCCCAAGCGCGCTCGCTCTGGAGATAAGGATCTGCTGCCTTTGGCTTAGCATGGCGTCGCCCTCGCTGGTCGAAGCATAACCTGGATTCAAGGGATGAAGACTCGTTGAGGGTTCAGGGTTCAGGGTTTAGGGTTTAGGGTTTAGGGTTTAGGGTTTAGGGTTTAGGCTACTTGGAAGCCCTCTTGACCTAGTAAGTAGGGTTAGTAAGATGGGTTCGGGGGGGTTATAATCGGGCTTCTATGATATACTAAGTAGACTTACTTAGTCAAAAGAGCTTCTCAGTAAGGATGCACCCCTGCCAGGTTCCCTTAATAGACTCCGAATATGGCCCATGTGCTCCCTTCAGGACCTTTTTTACCCTAAACCCTAAACCCTAAACCCTAAACCCTAAACCCTAAACCCTAAACCCTAAACCCTAAACCCTAAACCCCCAAACCCAAGCTTACCACCTGAGGAGTCCGAGGTAGAGTCCCATGATGCAGAAGCCCTAGACCCTAAAGTGTTTGGCTCTTAGGATTTGGGGTTTCGGGTTTAGGGTTTAGGGCTTAGGGCGTAGGATTCCTTAAAGCAAAAATGAAAACATTCCTGCACTTAACAGCCCTGAACCCCAAAAAACCTGAAGCCTAAACCTTGCCAGTGTAAGGGGCCCCAAGGTGAGGCTCGTGGCTTCGAACTGGGGCAAAGCAAAGCCCCAAACGCCCTGAACCCTAAACCCCAAATCCTAAAAGCCCCCTAAACCCTAAACCCTAAACCCTAAACCCTAAACCCTAAACCCTAAACCCCCTCACTCGCTTCTAAACCCTCAACCCTAAACTGCCCTAAACACTAACCCTGAACCCTAAACCCCAAATCCGAAGTCTCTAAACCCTAAACCCCCCTTCCCCCCCCCCCCCCCCCCCCCCCCTCTCCCCCCCCCCCCCCCCCCCCAAAAAAAAAGAGAACCCTAAACCATAAACCCTAAACCCTAACCCCCTGCCCCCCCTCCCCTTAAAAGAGAGAGCTTGCCACCCGGGCTGCTTGGGCTCATCAGCGTGTCGAGGCTGGCATGGGTCCCTGCACATGAGGCAGGGCTTGGGGTTTAGGGTTTAGGGCTTAGGGTTTGGGGTTTAGGCTTTAGGGCTTAGGGTTTAGAAGTCGTGTTCTCGGTTTGGGGCTCTAGGTGTCGGAAGCCCAAGGAGGGTTTGTTGGGGTTTACAAGCGTTTTGAGGATTACAGGGGTTTACTACAGGATTAGGGTGGAGTTTTGGGTTTAGGGTTTAGGGTTTAGGGCTTTTGAGGATTACAGGGTTTACTACAGGATTAGGGTGTCGGGTTTTAGAGTTTAGGGTTTATAGGCTCTTATGACAAAGCATCCCCGACAGGATACCCGATGGGGGCATGAGTTCCTGCACACGAAGTCGAGCTCTCGGTTCGGGGGTTTATTTAGGGTTTAGGGTTCAGGGGTCAGGGTTTAGGGTTTCGGGAATGAGGGTTTAAGCTCTTATGACAAATGCTCATGCAATGCTGCAAATTACGAACACAGCCACAGAAAGATTCAAACATTGTGGAAAACCCCACTTTAAGGGAATCACACTCATATGATGAAACAAGAAGGTATCGCAGGAGACAGGTGCGCAGTAATGCCAGCATATGATGGGAGCTATGGAGTTTGGCGCTCCGTGTCGGCGTCGGTTGGCATGCCCCCCTTGTAGCAACAGCCGTTGCCTAAACCCTCAACCCTAAACCCCAAACCCCAAACCCTAAACCCTAAACCCTATACACTATACACCTTGAACCCTAAACTCAACAGGAGCGGGTGCCTTTTTTAGCGCATTGAGGGGGCTAGCTGGTGTGGCGGAGTTTCAGGGGGCAGAGGGTTGCAGAGCTCAGGCGCTATACCGTTCAGGTTTCACATGAGCCGTAATTACTGCGCATTGAGGGTTTCGGGTTTAGGGTTTAGGGTTTTAAGGTTTAGGGATGACCCAAACAGGATAGTTTAGGGTTCAGGGCTTAAAAAAAAATGCCTGGCTGGCATCCCAGCAAGGGCAGCACGGCTCTGTCACAGTCGCGGGCAACGTCCCTAAACCCTAAACCCTAAACCCTAAACCCTAAATCCTAAACCCTAAGCCCTGGGACAGAAAGAAGCTTGGCAAGCCAAACAAGTTGAAGGTAATCTTCGGGGCTCTTTGCCAAGGCAGATGCCAAAGAAAGACAACACTGTTCGGCTCTCCTTGCTGTTCCCCAACGTGTGCGAGTGTCTCGCGAGGAACTGTGCGGCCGATCCACCTTGCCCTGCCGCAGGCGGTCTCGTCGGGTCACGCTAAACCCTAAACCTTAAAACCCTAAACCCTAAACCCTAAACCCTAAACCCTAAACCCTCTCGGAGTGCAGCTCGCCGGCCAGGATCCGCGAAGCTAGCTGCAGGTTCTCTGAAAGGGATCTTTCCACTGGCTACCCCCGTCTGCAAACTGATTTTAGGGTTTAGGGTTTAGGGTTTAGGGTTTAGGGTTTAGGGTTTAGGGTTTAGGGTTTAGGGTTTAGGGTTTAGGGTACCCGCAGTGCATTTCTCTGGTCCTGCTCGCCCCACCCCCCACCCCCCCCCACCGCGCAGGTTTAGGGTTTAGGGTTTGAGGGTTTTAGGGTTTGGGTCGGGTTGTGCCACGAACCCTCAAAACACTTAAAGCCCCTAAAGCAGTTGAAACTTCAGACCCATGAGCCCCCTCTGAACCTTAAAACAAGCTCTCTCTGAACCAAAAAAAAACCCAAACCTCCGCACTCCCTAACCCCGAAACCCTTAACCCTAATCCCTGAAACCTACAATTTAGCCCCTAAACCCTAAACCCTAAACCCTAAACCCTAAACCCTAAACCCTAAACCCTAAACCCTAAACCCTAAACCCTAAACCCTAAACCCTAAACCCTAAGCCCTAAGCCCTAAGCCCTAAACCCTAAACCCTAAACCCTAAACCCTAAACCCTAACCCTAAACCCTAAACCCTAAACCCTTAAGCCCCTATGACACTAACCAGCCAAGGGGAGGCCTTGGGACCCCGCCGCCAAGTACTGCAAGGCATTGAAGGACTTCCTTGCTGTTTTCTCTGCGTGGGCTTGGGGCTTAGGGTTTGGGGTTTAAGGTTTAGGGTTTAGGGTTAGGGTTTCGGGTTTAGGGTTCAGGGGTTGGTGCTTATAGGAGGTTGTGGGCTTCAGGTTGTTCAAGTCAAAGTGGGCAGGGTTTAGAGGGCTGTCGGTGTGGGGTGTACCCCAAACCCTACACCCTGAACCCTAAACCCTAAACCCTAAATCCTAAACCCAAACCCCAAAACCCTAACCCCTGAAACTTTCGGCCGGGCCGCCGCGAAATGGAGCTTCGCTTGCCGGATGCCCCGGCCCTCAGTAGGAGCTGGTGTGATGCCAAAACCATACTACTAGTTGCTTAAGAACCCAGGGTTTAGGGTTTAGAGTTTAGGGTTTTGGGTTTAGGGTCCCCAAAAACAAATAATCCCTACATTACCCTTATAAGGAAGAATTGTACCATACTAGAAAGCCCTGACCCGGAACCCTCACCCACATAAACCCTGCACCCACACCCTAAGGTGGTACAAAACCTAAAGCCACACTCAGAGCCAAAGGCAACACCTACACCCAACTTCCTGAAATGCACACACCTCAAAATGATCCCGAAAAACCCGAACCCCGAAACCGAAACCCTGAACCCTGAACCCGAAACCCTGAACCCTAAACCCTAAACCCTAAACCCTGAACCCTAAACCCTAAACTCTGAAGCCTAAACCCTGAACCCTAAACCCGAACAATGAACCCTAAACTCTAAGCCCTAAACCCTAAACCCTGAACCCTGAACCCTAAACCCTAAACCAGACGCTGGGTTGCTTTGAACGCTTGAGGCAACTGGCGACCCTCAACTCAAAGCTCAATCTTCCTGGGGTTTAGGGTTTGGGGTTTAGGGTTTAGGGTTTAGGGTTTAGGGGTTAGGGCTTAGGGCTTAGGGAATAGGGTTTAGGGTTTAGGGCATATAGGGTTTAGGGTTTAGGGTTTTGGGTCCCCATAGCGTTTCGGGTTTAGGGTTTAAGTTTAAGGGTCCCCGCATGTGTCTTCGCCAGGTCGCTCTGGACCGTCCTGGAGAGTCTTCTGCACCGTCCTCCAGCATAGCGCAGGAGGGCTTTTTGGGGTTTTGGGTGTCTTTTTTTTCGGGTTGTGTTTGGCTTTGTTTTGGGTTTTGTTAGGGGTTTTGTTGGGTTTTGTTGGGGTTCTTGGGGTTTTTGGAGTTTTGGGGTGTTGGGGTTTTGGAGTTTTGGGCTTCTTGGCGCGGGTGCAGTTTGGGACTTCGGCCAATGACAGTAGGGTTTTGGGGTGTCTTGCAATTACGCAGTGGAGACGAAGACTAGACTAGAGTTTGATGGTTCCTACACCAGGCATTCAGCCAGTCGCTAAGTAAGCATGACTAGCGCCAAAAATCAGAGGCCTCCGACTGTTGTTGGCCACACGGGGCTCTTCTGGCTTAGGGTTTAGGGTAATTCGGATATTTCAGATGGGTTTCGGCGATGCGCCATGCTTGAAAGACGCCCGGGATTGCAACCAAGCCCGTACCACCCCCCATACCACCCTTGCGCTGCAAACCCCAAGCCCTAAACCCCTATATAATTCCTGAACCCCTACCTTCGTCTTTGTTACCCAAACCGTAAAACCCTAAACTCTAAACCCTAAACCCCTGAACCCCTAAACCCCTAACCCCTAAACCCCTAAACCCCTAAACCCCTAAACCCCTAAACCCCTAAACCCTAAACCCTAAACCCTAAACCCTAACCGCACAGCCTAAAACCTAAACCTCAAACCCCCACCGTAACCAATCATAAGCTTAATAGTCCGGGGCAGCCTGGGAGTTCGCGGGCGCTGGAACGACCCCAAACCCAAAGGGTTTCGGGTTTAGGGTTTAGGGTTTCGGGCTTATAGGGTCACAAAAACAACGGCGTCCTTTCGGACTGCATCGCCTCGGACCGATTCGCCTGCTTCCAAAAGCAGTTTGGACACGCGACCTGCTACTACCATGTCCCCTACTACCCCCCTGGGTTGCCCCCCCATGATAATTAAGGCTATTTAGGGAGAATTAAACCTAGTTAAGGTTATCTAAACGGGGGGACCTAAGTATAGTGTAGTGTGCCACTGCTCGCTTGCTACTTCTTGCTGCTGCAGCGACTACCGAGCATCTGCTCCGATGACTACTCCAAGAACAGCTACTACTGGATTTGTTGTCCATTTCAGTTTGCTTGAACAGTGAAACTTTACGTATTCTCAGACATGTGGAATGCTCAGCCCATTCTTGTGCCTTTCGAGATGTCATGGTCTCTGGCTCCATTTCCGGTCTCCGTGGTGACATGCTCAGGGCCTATAAAACCTGAACCCAAAATCCTAAACCCTAAACCATAGACCCTAAACTCAAAACCCTGAACCCCGACCCTAAACCCTGAACTCTGAACCCTCAATCCCTGTAAGCTTGCGAAGTGCGGAATCTGCTGGGCCAGACGAAGGCTTCGGCAACATGTGAGGGTGGGAGTTCGGAGCTCCCACACGGGGTTTACAGTCTGTCGGGATTAGAGTCTCTGGTGCCCCTGCCTGGCCCCTTCCAACCTAGCCACAGACAAAGCTTAAGTTCATCCACGACAATCAAAACCCTAAGCCTTCAACCCCTATAAACCCTCAACCCTTAAACCATGAACCCCTAAACCCCGTGAGCCCCTAAAACCTGGACCGTACACTCCCCAATACCCTTAAGAACTCAAACCTTACACTCTACACTCCAGCCGCCAAGCCCTAAACCCTAAACCCTCAACCTGAAACCCTAAACCCTACATAATCCCTAAGTCCTAAACCTTAAACCCTATAAACCCTACAACCCTTAAAACTCTAAACCCGCCTCCGACTTGAAGTTGTACATTGGAGCCGACTCCTTCGGAGAGCGCTTGCGGCTTGGGCTTGAGGGTTAGGGTTTAGGGTTTAGGGCTTAGGGTTTAGGGTTTAGGGTTTAGGGTTTGGGGTTTAGGGCTTAGGGCTTAGGGTTTAGGGTTTCGGGTTTAGGGTTTCGGGGTTAGGGTTTAGGGTTCAGGGTCCGCCGACCCTGGCGGCGTGTTGGATGGGTTTGAGGAGGTGAAAACCTGGTAGGGGGGGTCGGTGCACAATTTTTTCGTGGAGGACCGCGCCACCCGCACAGCGTAAACAGGCGGTTCAGCACAGGGGGTAGGGGCGCCCTCAGCAAAATCAGTGTTTTCGGCACCAACCCGGTGCTACCCCCTACCCCCCCCCAAACGTTTCACAGAACTCTGCCGAGCAGGCTGGGATGATCTTCGAACCATGCGAGCGGGTTTAGACCTCTCAACTATGCTCCAGCGGGGTCGGCGGCTTGAGCCGGAGGCTCTGAAAAATAGGGTTTAGGGTTTCGGGTTTGGGCTTTAGGGTTCAGGGTTTAGGGTCTAGGCGGGCATCAGGGTGACGGATTTTTTGGGGGGGTTTGGGGCTTCCGGTCCTAGGTTTCATGGGTGTTGGTCGCTCAAAATTCCCTCCCACCTTAAAGAATGCCCATAGACCTCAAAGGCTCAAGGATGTTTTATAATTCTTTTGGGGGGGGGGGGGGTAACCCTAAACCCTAAAACTCTAAAACCCTAAAACCCTAAGACCCCCAAACCCTAAAACCCTAAAACCCTAAAACACTAAAACCCTAAACTCCTAAAATCCTAATTCCTAAACCCTAAACCGAACCTAGACTCCCTCAACTTTCCGGCCCTCCGGAATTCTAAAGACTACCCTGGGGCGCCCTGTTGCATCCTAAACCCTAAACCCTAAACCCTAAACCCTAAACCCTAAAACCCTTGTTGCATCCTGAAGGAGCCCTTTAGACGCCCCATGGACCTCTGGGAAGCTTCAGGGGCCGACACCTGTCTTCACCTTTTCCTCGAACCCGGAACTTGGGATGTTCCTCCTTGCACTAACACCACTTAATAGGGATTATAATAGGGGGGGATACGAAAATCCCGATTGAGTAGAATCTGTATTAAGGACTGTGAGTATAAGGGCGACAATTGCAACCCGAAGCCCTCATCAGAGCCCCTTCCGGAAAAAAACCGCGATAAAAAAAAGGAAGCAAGAGTCGACGACCCTGCACTCTCAGCTTCTGAGTGCTTCATGGACCCTCGTTACAGAAAACTAGCCAACTATGGGCGTTTCCGAAAAAAGGGGGTTTTCCGAAAAAAGGGGGTTTCCGTTTGGGGGGGGGGGGGGGGGGGGGGGGGGGGGGGACTCTATTCTATTTTGGGTATACAAGGCGGCTCTTCAATTTTCGGGCTTCGGGTCGAGCATTAGCCGAAAAAGCCCAAAAGCTTAAGGTTTGACATTGCAGCACATATGCATATGCATGTTAAACATGCGTGCGTGTATGTAAAACATTATGAAAAATGTATATATATATATATATATTAATATATATTAATATATATATATATATATATGTGCATGTGTGTATGTACATGTACCTATGTAAAGGCACATTCAGGAACTTCGGCGTTGGGCCTGGCGCGCGGGCAGATGCAAAGCCCACGAGGCTCAGTCAATCAAGAAGGGTGTAGAGAAGTCGCTCGTCGAACGCACAGACTGGGGCATCGCTCCTCTCGCCACCGGCACGCAAGACATCACTCTTCTGATCTTGGGGCTGCGGATCCTCCCTCCTTGTCCTCGGGGTGCTGATGATGCACCGCTCTTGGCAGAAGTACTTCGCCGTCCAGGGCACGTCGAAGCCCGGGGCCAACTTCGTTTCCAAGGACAGCTTTCGATCCACCGGCTTGAACTTGCCGGGCGAGACCATCTGGAATTCCCAGTTCTCCGAGACTGTGCAATCGGTGTACGTGACCGTGGTGTCGGATCTCCCGTGGTACACATGCTCGCCATTGCACTTGCTCTCACAGCAGCGTCCCAAGCCCAAGGCACAGGGCATCTCGCTGTCGGCGGAGGCATTCGCCATGACACTGGTGCGAACGGCGATGCCACCCTGAACCCAGCACATCAACATAAGAATGCTGCCCTGCATGGCTCGATATCGCCTAAGCCAGAGAGCAGATCGGCGCGTTTGACCAAGAACAAAATAGCTCGAGCAGACATGTTCCATAGCCATTCGGTCTTGGGATGTCAAGGTGCCGGGCGTGGGGTTAGGTTGAGTTTTTTTCAGGGTTCAGGGTTTAGGGTTTTCAGGGTTCAGTGTGAAGGGTATGGGGTGGAGGGCTATGCAGAGGGTTGGAGGTTGGAGTTCATCGATGTTGAGGACGAGAGGCCGGGTTCTTGTCAACGAAACTAAAGACGAAGATCCCGACGGGTTCAGGGGTTTAGGATTTAGGGTCTCGGGCTTTGGGATAGATCTACCACAAAGAAGCACGGGCATGGAAACGGAATGTGAGACTCAAGCTCCTTCACAGGAACCAGGAAGACTAGGCAGGCGCTTGGGCTGAGTCTAGGGCTTCTGGTTTGGGGCTTCGAGTTCAGGGTTTAGGGTTTAGGGTTTAGGGCTTAGGGTTTAGGGTTTAGGGCCTGCAGGGCTTGCAGGGGGTTTGGGTTCTGGGCCTATGGGCGTAAAACGGGCGTGTTGTGATGTTCATGCTGGCTTCTGCTCCTGATACGGCTCGCCCCAGTCCCCAAGCGACGTCTGTTCGAAGTCCACCCACCCACCCTACCCCTCACACCCTAAATCCAAACCCTAAACCCTAAACCCTAAACCCTAGACCCTAAACCCTAAACCCTAAACCCTAAACCCTAAACCCTAAACCTTAAACCCTAAACCCTAAACCCTAAACCCTAAACCCTAAACCCTAAACCCTACACCCTCTCCTCGAGGCAGACTGTCTGGAGCCTGGATAGCCAGTCTTCCAGGAGCTCCAGAAGCTTCTGGTCACTCTCCTGCAACAGATCGCGGGCTTTAGGGTTTAGGGTTTAGGGGTTTAGGGGATTAGGGTTTAGGGTTTAGGGGTTAGGATTTAGGGGTTTAGGGTTTAGGGCATCCAAGCACGTTGTGTTGACACTCACTCACACCCACTCACACGCACGCACTAAACCCTATGCCCTACACCCTACCCTAAAAGCTATGCCCTACACCCTAAACCCCAAACCCTAAACCCTAAAGCCTAAACCCTAAACCCCAAGGCCTAAACCTTAAAGCTTGAGCTCAAATTCCCAGCCCAGGTCCTTCAACACCTCGGAGACGGAAACGGCCCGGCCCTCGTCTTGCAACGAAGTGAGGCTCGCCTGTTGCGGTTTAGGGTTTAGGGTTTAGGGTTTAGGGTTTAGGGTTTAGGGTTTAGGGTTTAGGGTTTAGGGTTTAGGGTTCGGGTTTGGGGTTTAGACCCGGCCCGCCCCACCCCCCCGCCCACCCACCCCCCTTACCCCCCCCACGCCCCCCCCCCCCCCCCCCACCCCACCCCACCCCACCCCACCACCCCCGCCCCCCCCCCCGCCCCCCCCCCAACAGGAACCGCAAACAAAATCACCAAACCCCAAACCTTAAACTTGTTCTCCTGCGGGGTCGGCGGCTTGAGCCGGAGGCTCTTAAATTTAGGGTTTAGGGTTTAGGGTTTAGGGTTTAGGGTTTAGGGTTTAGGGTTTAGGGTTTAGGGTTTAGGGTTTAGGGTTTAGGGTTTAAGGGTTAGGGGTTTAGGGTTTAGGGTTTAGGGTTTAGGGTTTAGGGTTTAGGGTTTAGGGTTTAGGGTTTAGGGTTTAGGGTTTAGGGTTTAGGGTTTAGGGAAATTTGGGGATTTAAGGCTGATGAATGACTTGGGAGTTAATTTTGTGCATTCAGGCTTTTGTTCTTGGCTACTGTGGGCACCTTGAGAGGTGGTGAAGGTTGGCTACAGTGGCTCCAGGTTTCAGCGACCTGGTGAAGGCTCACTTTTAGGCCGTAGGGTTTTGAACAGCAACAGTGCCTTTTTATGAGAACCCTTCTCCCCCACTTTTAGGGCTTCTAGGGTTTGAACAACACATGTGCCTTTAGGGTTTAGGGTTTAGGGCTGTAAGGGCTTCGGGGGCTCAGGGGGGTCACACGCACACACAATCAAGCTGCTCCAACTCCAGCATGCACACTTGGAGCCGAACGGCTGAATGCTTACCTTCTTCTAAGGCTCTTGGGACGCTTATTTTGGGGCTTTTCGGCCCCAAAAGCCTTGGTACATCATGTGTTTTACATATTTTAGGGCTTTTCGGCACAAAAAAGCCTGGAAATGTAGCCTTCTTACATCATATGTATTGAGTACTTTTTTGGGGGTCTGTTGAGCCTAAGGGTTAGAGTGCAGGGTGCTGGCTCGCGAAGCCAGCGTTATACTAGCGCCAAAGGGACATGCCCCGTGTCCCAGCTAATCTGGTTTTTTGATACCAGGGCTTCTGTGAGAACTCACATTGAGGGCCTTCGGGTGTTCAGGCCTAGGGTTTAGGGTTTAGGATTTAGGGTTTAGGGTTCAAGGTTTAGGGTTCAAGGTTTAGGGTTTAGGGTAAGCTTTGTAGGCTGCCTCAGATTTTTGAGTTTGTTACCCCGAACAGCAAAAACAGCTAAGCCCCTACTTGCAAAAGCCCCCTAAGACCCTAAAGCCCTAAGACCCTAAAACTGTAAAACCCCAAAAACCCAAAAACCCAAAAACCCAAAAACCCTAAAACCCTAAAACCCTAAAACCCTAAAACCCTAAAACCCTAAAACCCTAAAGCCCTAAAACCCCAAAGAAAACTGCCCATCTAATCTCCGGACCCCCCCCGCCCCGGTGCACCAAACCACATGCGGCACGCCTGGGGGTCCTTGAACCACGGGAGGCTGGTGTCCTGTCCCGCGGGTCTTTAGGGTTTAGGGTTTAGGGTTTAGGGTTTAGGGTTTAGGGTTTAGGGTTTAGGGTTTAGGGTCTTGAGGGGGTATCTCGGGCTTTGGGGTCTCAGGGTCTTATAGGGTTCAGTGGGTTTTTAGGGCTTCTTTAGGGTTTAGGGCTTTTTAGGGCTTCTTAGGGCTTTTTAGGGCTTTAGGGCTCGAGGGCGTATCTAGGGCTTCGGGGGTCTTAGGGTCTCAGGGACTTGGGGTTTCAGGGCTCCTGGGTATTAGGGTATTAGGGTTCAGGGTCCGAAGCCCTAAACCCTAAACCCTAAACCCTAAACCCTGAACCCGAAACCCTAAGGATTTTGGGGCTTTTAGGGTTCCACGGACCCCTAAACCCCTAAACCCCTAAACCCCTAAACCCTAAACCCCTACAGTTTCGGGTTCATGTCAGAAATTCCAAGAGCTGAGGGCTTTAAAGCACCTCAGCCGGCAGCCGGTCCAAATCCCAGCAAGGACCCTCGGGAAACCCTAAAACCCCCCGTTCAACTTTCTGAAACACACTGAGCCCTAAACCCCACCCCCTCCCAAAAAAACAAAATAAATAAAGTTTAGGGTTTAGGGTTTAGGGTTTGGGGTTTAGGGTTTAGGGTTTCGGGTTTAGGGTTTAGGGTTTAGGGCTTAGGGTTTGGGGTTTAGGGACACTTCGCCTTCTTCCGGCCATTCAGCGAGCCATTGAGGCTCTCCCCGAAGGCCGTCTTGTCCAGGAGTGCCTGGAGCTGACACTGGAGCTGTGCGGTAAGTAGGGTTTAGGGTTTAGGGTTTAGGGTTTAGGGTTTAGGGTTTAGGGTTTAGGGTTTAGGGTTTAGGGTTTAGGGTTTAGGGTTTAGGGTTCAGGGTTTAGGCGTTTAGGGTTTACATACCCGAAGGCTCTATCTCTTGTCAACTAAAGGCTCTTTAAGGCATTAGGGCCTTCCTACCTGAAGGATTTTGGGCTATTTTAAGCCTAAGGCCCTAGGGGCGCCTTGAACGGGTGAACGGGCGCCGGCGTTCTGGGGCATGGGTGTAGGGTTTAGGGTTTAGGGTTTAGGGTTTGGGGTTGGGGTTTAGGGTTTAGAGTTGAAGGGCAAGGCTCCAAGGGCTATTGTTCTAGTTGTTCTTGTTTGTTGGTGGGGGGGGGGGGGTGGGTTGAGGGGCTTTAGGAGCTTTGAGGAATTCCTTCTGAGGCTCCGTGTACTCTTATCTTGGGTTTTAGGAGTAACGGCCCTGCCCCATGAGGTTCTTGGGGCTGTTCTGAGCCTGAGGGTCACTGTTTTACGTGGGGGCTTAGGGTGTGGGGTTTAGGGTTACGTAGGGTGTTTAGGTATAGAGCTCAATTTGTACTTGCACCCTAGCAAGAATTTAGGCATAAAGACAGCAGACATGCAGGAGTCTGCAGTGGACGGCGCGCGAAACAAGACACGTCCCTCCCCCTCCCCCTCTTCCGAAGCTGAAGACTCCTCCTGCTCTGCAATATGGGGGGGGTTTCCCGAAATTAGGGGTACCTGACTTGGGCCCTTATGATCTAAGGTCTAATTAGGGGTCTCTTATTGTTCGTAAAACCCCACATTCTTCTGGGCATCGGCAGCGTCGGCGGCCGAGGCAGTGCTCGGGCCAAAATCCTTCACAAGGTCACTGAGCTCGGCCCCTGTCTCCATCGCAAGGTCTTCACGGCCGAGCACAGGCACTTGTAGGTAGTCCGCATGCACAGCCGAACCGGGCTGAACCATGTGCCCCTGTTCCTCCAAACTCTTCTGGTCGTAGACCAGAGAGAGTCGCTTGAACAGGACCTTGTTTCAAGCCACAGGCTTCTCAACAAGAAGCTCCTTGGCCCGGACTCGGCCACAAGCCCGTTCGGCTTAGTAAGTAGGGTTAGTAAGGTGGGTTACGGGGACCCTAAACCCTAAACCCTATACCCTAAACCCTAAACCCTAAATGCTTCAAGGGACTCTACCTTGAACCCAGGTGGCACCCTCGGGTTTAGGGACCCTTTAGAAAGTGTCTCTAAGGGAAGGTAAGGGCCACACCCGGAGTCTATTGAGGGAGGGTTGGGGGTTTAGGGTTTAGGGTTTAGGGTTTAGGGTTTAGGGTTTAGGGTTTAGGGTTCAGGGATTTAAGATTTAGGGTTTAGGGTTAAACAAAAAAGGCCATGTTGGGAGTATATTGAGGGAAACCTTAAGGGGTACAACCTTAGGGGTGCGAGCCTTCCGCAAGAAGGCCTAAAGACTCAAATGTTGTTGCCTTTGGGTTCCGAAAAGACCCAAACCCTAAGTCCTTGACTCGGCAAGGAGCCCCAAACACAAACCCTCAACTTGAAACTTACACTCTAAACCCTAACCCGTAAACCATAAACCGTAAACCCTAAACCCTAAACCCTAAACCCTACGATTCTCCATGGCCTGCAGTCGGTTCAGCCACTCCTCGAGGTGATCGAAAAGCTCCCGATCTCGTTGCCGGAACCAATCCTACGCGGATTGGTGTGGTTTTCGTTTTGGTTTTTTCTTGTTTAGGGTTTAGGGCTCATTTAGGCTTTAGGGTTTGGGGTTTGGGGCTTTGGGTTTGGGGTTTGGGGTTTGGGGTTGAGTGTGGGCACAAACCCGAAGCGCAAAAAAACAATCTGAGCCTAAACACCCATGAGCCAAATCTTGTCAGAAGTCTTTATACTGACCTGCTTGGAGTTTCAGGGCACTCACAACCCAACCCTAAACCCTAAACAGTAAACCGTAAACCCTGAACCCTGAACCTGATACCTTGGGATGTTGCCCCTTATTCTAACAGTGCTTAAGAGGGATTATAATCGGGGGGGGGGGGGGGGGTACCATAATCCCTGTTCAGGACTGTTTGTTATTGGGGGGGGGTTGGGGGGGGAACAACCCCAACTCATACCCTACAATTCTTGCCAAAGGTGTCCAGACACCCCACATAACCCGAAACCCTAAACCCTAAACCCTAGGCCGTAAACCCTAAACCCTAAACCCTAAACCCTAAACCCCCTAAACCCTAAACCCTAAACCCTATAAACCCTAAACCCTAACATAATTCTTGCCAAAGTTCGAGGAGGTCGGGCGCCGACTTCTGAGCTGTTCCATCGGGCACTGTGAGCTTCAGCGCCAGCATCGCGCGACCGCTGAGGCTTCAGGAGTCTCAAACTTAGACCTTAGTGAAGTTCATGAAGCTCTGTCTTTGTCGGTTTGCGTCTTCGAGGTTTGCCTAGACGAAGCCTGTACGCCAAGCTAGGGTACACATAATGTGTATAAGTTACAGGGTTTTTGCTCTTTGGGGTCCAGGGTTTACGGTACGTACTCTGGAAAAGGGTTATTTCGTGCTTAGGGTTTAGGTTTAGGGTTTCGGGCTCACGGTGCAGGGTTCAGGTTTAGGGCTTAGGGAGCAACATGTGGGTCTACTTCTCCTGGGGGCCTGCTAGCTCTTTGACAAGCTCCCTGTGATTGAGCCGAGCCATCGCGACAGCAACCAGACGGGCTCCCACCTGCCATCCCTTAAGTAGCGGGGTTACTTATGCGGAGGGTTTAGGGCTTATAGGGTTTCAGGATTAGGGATGAGGTTTAGGACGGTTCCGATATTCAAGGGCCCTAAACCCTCAAGACTAACCCTGAACCCTAGAGCCTCAGACCTCGCGGCTCCGAAATCAACATTTCAAGCGGTCATGTCTTCGCCTTGATATATCTTACCCTTGGGGGAAAACAGATTCTGCGGCAGCTGCACACGTGCATTCAAGTAGAGCCAACCCGCATGATGGCAATCATCTTGGGCACGACGCTCAAGAATGCCTACACTGGCAAAGCCCCCAAGGGTGCGACGGCAAACCTGTAGCATCAACTCCGCCCACCCACCGCCCCTCCCCCCCGAAAACCCGAAGCCCTAAACCCCAACCCCAAACCCCAAACCCCAAACCCTAAACCCCAAACCCTAAACCCTAAACCCCACCCATACCAGGCATTTCTGGGCATTTCTAGGAGGAGCGGCCTGCCGCAGCCACTTACCTCAAAACACACAACACTTCTGAAACCCAGACCCAAGCAGTAACCTAGGAATAACAAGGGTGCCTTGCTGATATATATATATATATGTATATAATAATAATACATCAATAAATAAATCAATAAATAAATAAATATAAATATACATATAATATGTAGTTTATCTAGTATTTTTTGCAGATACTTATCTATAGCAAATAGTGTTTTAATATACGTATAATGGAAGGGCTTCTACGGGAACCTCAACCCCCAAAAAAGGAATGTGTAAGGGACCCTGGATCCTAGAAACGCTTGAAGGGCCTAAGGGTCCATGCACCTGGTTGTTGCAAAACTTGGCCCTCAAAGTCCCTGTATAGCCAGTTCTTGAAGGCCCACCATTGAGCAGGGTTTAGGGTTTAGGGTTTAGGGTTTAGGGTTTAGGGTTTAGGGTCTAGGGTTTAGGGTTTAGGGTTGCCCTAAACCCTAAACCCGAAACCCTCAACCCCAAAGCCCCCCACCTCCTCCCCATCCTCCCGTGTCATCTCACCGCTCGGGGCTTGGCTTTTTCATCTGGGCCTGGCGGAGGGCTTGCTTCAGATCTTCTGGTTCAGGGCACCCTAAACCCTAAACCCTAAACACCCAAAATCATAAACCTTAAACACCGAAAATCCTAAACCCTAAAACACTAACCCCTTAACCCGCCCAAACACCCCACACCCTAAACCCTAAAGCCCTAATTAAACCCTCAACCCTGAACCCTAAATCCTATAGACCCGAAAACCCGAAATCCTAAACCCTTTCCTGACAAATGCCATTGTCGAACAAGGAGAAAGCCCTAAACCCTAAACCCTAAACCCTAAACCCTAAACCCTAAACCCTAAACCCTAAACCCTAAACCCTAAACCCTAAACGTGGCGTTTATTTGCTGCCCCAGATGGAGGCCAGGCTGGATGCTCTCGCGTTTCGGGTTTCGGGCCTTCTGTTCACCATCGCAGGCCTTAAATCAAACCTCCACCCCTGAACCCTAAACTCCCTAAACCCCTAAACCCCCTAACTCCTAAACCCTGAACCCCTAAGCCCTGAAATCCAACCCTTAACCCCTAAACCCTAAACCCTGAACCCCCACCCTAAACCCTTAAACCCTCAACCACAACCCCTAAACCCCTTAAACCCTGAACCCCTAAACCCCCAAACCCCGCAACCCCTCAACCCCAAAACCCTCAAGTTCCGGCCCTAAACCCTAAACCCTGAACCCTGAACCCTAAACCCTAAACCCTAAACCCTAAACCCCTAAACCCCTAAACCCCTAAACCCCTAAACCCTAAACCCTAAACCCGCCCCCGGCTCCCTATTGCCTTCGTGCAGGGCCCGCTCCAGCGCCATGCGCTCCTCGCGCACCTTACGGAGCCTTCGCAGTTCGCTTCGAAGAGTTCGGGGGGGGGGGGGGGGGGTGTAGGGTTTAGGGTTTAAGGTTTAGGGTTTAGGGTTTGGGGTTTGGGGTTTGGGGTTTAGGGCTTGCTGTTTGGGGTTTGGGGTTTGTGGTATATGGTTTAGGGCTTTGAGGGTTTAGGGTTAAGGGCTTAGGGTTTAGAAAAAACACGAAGCTGATGGCCCTAAGCGCAGAGAACACTGGCCCGGATCCAAACAATCGGTTGCTTTGCAGACGAGAGGTTTGGGCACCTTGAAGCCATTTCAATGCTACGAAGCCCCTTGACACAACCGGTGTTCTTGCTGGGAAGTGAGGGCGGCAGCCCTAAACCCGAAAAGGCAATGATTTGGGCGGTGGCCTGAGAAGGCTCACGGGGGGGGGGGGGGGGGGTGAACCCTAAACCCTCTAAATCCTCTTTAGAACCCCAAGTCCTAGACCCTAAACCCTATAAACCCTAAACCTAAACCGCGAAACCGACCAATATCCAAAATCCTCTATTCCCTTTACACCCCCGAAGTCCTGAATCCTATAAACCCTGCAAACCCATAAACTTTAAGCCCTCCAAACCCTAAACCCTAAACCCTCAACCCTCAACCCTCAACCCTAAACCCTAAACCCTGAATGCGTCCCAGGCCTCTGCTCCAGCTCAGCCACGGAGCCACCCTTGGCACTCCCCTGCTTGGGGTAGAGGTGTGCCTCGCAGGTTCAGGACCTTTTGGGCTTAGGGTTTAAGGCTTAGGGTTTAGGGTTTAAGGCTTAGGGTTTAGGGTCTAGGGTTTCGGGTTTGGGGTTTAGGGTTTCGGGCTTGGGGTAGAGGCGTGCCTCGCAGGTTCAGGAACTTAGGGTTTAGGGTTGAGAGAGTTTAGGGAGTTTAGGGAGTTTTCGAAGGTTCAGGAACTTAGGGTTTAGGGTTGAGAGAGTTAAGGGAGTTTAGGGAGTTTTCGAAGGTTCAGGAACTTAGGGTTTAGGGTTGAGAGAGTTTAGGGAGTTTAGGGAGTTTAGGGAGTCTTGGGAGTTTTGAAAGCTTAGGGTTCAGGGTTTAGGGAGTTTGAGGACTTTAGGGGTTACGGGGTTTGGGGTTTAAGGGCCTTTGCACTAAACTTACCCGGGGCTGGAGACTCGCCTGAACCCGAGAAGAGACTTCGCTCAGCCCGAAACGCCCTAAACCCTAACCCCCCTCTCAATCCCTAAGCGGACTTTGCTTGATAACAAACCCACAAAACCCTGAACAACAAACACCACTACACCGCTAAACCCTGGCGCACCGTGTCTATACCTGATTGTGCTAATAGGGTTTTTAGGGATCAGGACCTGTAAACGACGCAAACATTGGGCAGCCTACTTGCACCTTTGGCCGTGCAGCTTTCGTCAGCAAGTCAGCCCCTAAACCCCTAGACCCCTAAACCCTAAACCCCTAAACCCCCAAACCCTAGACCCCAAACCGCAAACCCTGAACCCCCAAACCCCCAAACCCCTACAACCCTAAGCCACTGAACCCTAGACCCTAAACCCTAAAGCCTAAACAAACCCCTGCCGTCGAGTCCTCCACGTACTTCTTCTGTGACGTCTGCGTTCGGATGGGTTCGAAGCCTTGTCAGTGATTCGGGTTTGGGGTTTGGGGCTTAGGGTTTAGGGTTTGGGGTTGGGGTTGGGGTGTACGGTTTGGGGTTTAGGGGTTTGAATAAGTTTAGGGTTTGGGGTTTGGAGGTTTGGGGTTTGGGGTTTGGGGGTTTGGGGGTTTGGGGGTTTGGGGGTTTGGGGGTTGGGGGTTTGGGGTTTGGGGTGTAGGGTTTAGGGGGCTTTTGGGGGTGGGTGGGGGTTGGGGCGCTGGGACTTTTGGGGCCTCTGATTAGGCGGCTCGTCCCTGACGAAGGCGGATGTCCTCACGCAGCACTCTACGGAGTTGCTCCTCTTCGTACAGCTTCTTCTTCTTCTTGAGCAGGTTTTTCGTGAGTCGTTGAGCTGCTTCTGCCTTTCGAGCAGCACTTCGTGAGTCTTTTGCTGTTGCGCTAGCAGCTCTGCGTCCAGCTGCTTCTGCGCTCTAGCAGGCTTTGGACAAAGAATAAGTCCAGAGAGGCACTGTGCGGTGTGGGTTTAGGAGGTCGGGTAGGGCTGCGACTAGAGCCCAGGGGTTCAGCCGGGGTTTTAGGGTTTAGGGTTTGGAATCAGGGCAGGATTTCTGCCTCTGCTAAATCATGAGAACCCTAACCCCGAAAGCCCTAAACCCACGACTGTAAAACCCTCTCACCCTAAGGCGCGACAACAGCCGACCCCCTCAACCAGTCAACCCACGCATCCCTGACCCTAAACCATAAACCCTAAACCCTGATTTAAAACCCTAAACCCTAAACCCTAAACCCTAAACCATCCCTCCTAGACCTAAAACCCCTATTCTGCCTCAAAGCCCTCGCCGTTTAGGGTTTTGGGTTTCGGGACGTCCAAGGGACACCCGCGCATGCACTCACCATGCATATACTCACCAAGAACAGCAAAATAACCCTAAACCCTAAACCCTGAACCCTAAACCCTAAACCCTGAACCCTAAACCCTAAACCCTAAGCCCTAAGCCCTAAACCCTAAACCCCATAAAGTCACCAGGGGCTTTTGGGGGGATTTCGACCCTTCGATGCCCAGGCGCCGCGGTTGGCCCAGAACTCCTTGCGGCCAGGGGGAGATGTTTAGGGGGTTTAGGGTTTAGGGCTAGGGTTTAGGGTGTAGGGTTTCTGGTATAGGGATTCTAGGGATTCTGAGGTTTAGGGTTTAGGGTTTAGGGTTTTCAAGGGGTTTAGGGGGTTGAGGGGTTAAGGGTTTAGGCTTTCAGAGGTTTGGGATTTCATAACGTCGAAGGTTTATGGGGTTACCTCAACCCTCAAAGGTATGTAAAATATGGCCCTTTATTTAAGGTTTGAGGCTTACGTGCTTTGGGGGTCCAGGTGGGTTTAGGGTGCCAGCGTTTAGGGTTTTAGCTTTAGGGGGTTAAGGCCTTCAGGGTTGAGGGCGTACGCTCTATACCCTGTACACCCCGAACCCTTTCAACCCTAACCCCCCAAAGCCCTAAACCCAAAATATTCCTAAAACCCCCTAAGCCCTAAACTCCAAAATGTTGCTCAACACCCTAACCCTTCAACAACCCCCAACTGGCAAACCCTAAGCCCAAAAACCAACCAAACCCCTGAGAACCCCCACACTGTAGTTCCTGAATCCTGAAACCCAACTAAACCCCTAAACCCCTAACCCTAAACCCAACTAAATCCTTATTAAAAAAAAAAAACAAACCAAACCCACTAAACCCCTAAACCCTAAGTCCTTAACCCTTATATGTACCCCAAAACCCCACTACAAAAAACCCAAAATCCTGAACCCAAACCCAACTAAACCCAAAAACCCATTAAACCCTAAACCCTAAACCTTACACCCTAAATCCTGTAATCCTAAATCCTAAACCCAGCTAAACCCAGAAATGGAAGGCAGTGTCCTGGTCGGACTCTGGCACCAGACGAGGCTTGTGCTTCTCAGAGACCTGGGCGCAACTTAGAGCCCTGAACCCTATGTGTGACGGATTAGGGTTCAGCGCTTGGGGTTTAGGATTTAGGGTTGAGGGTTTCTTTGTGTGGGGTTTAGGGTATCAAAACTAAGCTTTATAACCCGAAACGCCCCCAACACACGAACTACGACGAGGATCTAGGCACCCCAAAACCCGTACCAGAAGTCCCAGAAAAATCCACGAGGTCTCCCTACCCGGCCCTACCCCCAAACCCCCTATCCCCTCACCTCAAACCCTAAACCCTAAAACCTGAACCCTAAACCCTCAAACCCCGTGTGCCGGGCTCCCGGGCCACTGAAGCCTTGTGCAGCAGCATAGACAGCCCTGGCCTGATCTGTCGGAAGAAGGAAGCACAGTACAGGGTTTAGGGTTCCGAGTCGAGCCAGTGTAGGGCTTTAGGGTTTCAAGGCCAGTTTAGGGTTCAGGGCTTGGGTTGATTGGGGTTGGGTTTGGGGTTTTGGGTTTTGGGTTTTGGGGTTTGGATCTTGGGTTTTGGGTTTTGGGTTTTGGATCTTGAGTTTTGGGTCTTGGGTTTGGGGTTTTGGGTTTGGGGGCTGGGGGTTCATAAGGTTCAGATAGGGTCGAGATAGGTTTTGGGGTTTTAGGGTTTAAGGTTTGAAGTTTAGGGATGAACAGCGAACAGACAGGTGCAGGGGTTGGGGGGGTGGGGGGGGGGGGCTTCGGGATTTGCCCCAGAAACCCTAAAATCCTAGGGGTTTAGGGTTTTAGGGCCTCGGGTTTAATCCCAGAAACAAGTAAGTGCAGGCTGGGGGCAAGTGCAGGTTAGGGGCCCTACACCCCAAAAGCCTAAACCCTGAGGCTGGGGGGTTTCCTTGGCAGGCGGCAGGCCAGTAACTAACCCCCAATCCCTAAACCCCAAACCCTAAACCCCAAACCCTAAACCCTGAACCCCAAACCCTAAACCCTAAACCGCCCGGCTACCAAGTTTCTCAAGTTCGACACATCTCCCACAAAAGCTCAGCCGCACGCAGGTCTGAGCGAGTCGGGCTCAGCTTGATGACTTTGCGCTTCTCCAGCCTTGAGCCCCGCAGGGGGTGTAAGGTTTAGGGTTTGGGGTTTGGGGTTTAGGGTTTGGGGTTTGGGGTTTGGGGTTTGGGTTTTAGGGTTTAGGGTTTAGGGTTTAGGGTTTGGGGTTTGGGGTTTGGGGTTTGGGGTTTGGGGTTTGGGGTTTGGGGTTTGGGGTTTGGGGTTTGGGGTTTAGGGCTTAGGGTTTAGAAGGGAAACCCTCAACACCCTGAAAGCCCTATGTAGGCTCTAACAAAGAAAGCCTATAAGCCCTGGACAAGAAATCTGAAACCCAAAGAAACACCTTCTAGAAACCCTATCCCTAAACCCTAAACCCTAAACCCTAAACCCTAAACCCTAAACCCTGTCAACCCGCTTTCAATGTCTGAGGCCCGCTCGGTGCTAGCTTCTTCTCTCGTCGCGGCTCGCGCGCCGACGGCGAGGTCAAGGCAGGCTGACCGAGGCACAAGGAATTAGGGCTTTTAGGGCTTTTAGGGCTTTTAGGGATTTCTACATGTTTTAAAGGGGTGTTGGAGACTTTTGGTGAGCTTTTAGGGTTTGCAGGTTTTTAGGGCTGTTTAGGTTTTTTTTTAGGTTCACAGGATTTTAAGGGTTTAAGCGTCCTCAGAGTTTGTAGGGTGTTTCTGTTGTTTGGGATAGCGTGTAGAGTTCACGGGGTGTAGGGTTCAGGTTTAGGGTTTGTAGGGTTTAGGGTTTAAAGGGTTTAGGGTTTGTAGGGTTTAGGGCTTGGGTTTAGAGTTCACAGGGTTTTAGGGTTTAGGGTTTTGAGGGACTAGAGGGTTCACAGGGTTTAGGCAGGGTTTAGGGTTTAGGGGGCTTAGGGCCAAGAGTTCACAGGGTCGAGGTTTTAGAGGTCACAGGTGTAGGTTTTCAGTGTTGACAGGGTTTATAGGGTAACCAAAGGTCTAACCTCCCTGAAAATAGAGACCACGGATGGATGGCAGAGCCATTGAATCCGAAGCTCGGGTTCTTTGAACTCTTCCCCGAAGACTTAGGACTTAGGACTTAGGACTTAGCTTTAGGGTTTAGGGAGTTTAGGGAGTTCAGGGTGTAGGGTTAAGGCTCCAAGTCCTCTCATGTGAAGGTTGCTGCGCCCAACGGCGTCATGCCAAAACGTTTTTTCGGGCAATGTTGATCCTGTGAGTTTTGGTCTCTGAGAGACGAAGAAAGGCGTGTACATGCATAGAATGTGGCCCTTCAAGCCTCTGAGAAGATATGCCGAAACCTCTTAAAACCAATATTTCAAAACGTGGATCACTCATTTAATGCTCCTGACCTCCTTTAAACCCTAAACCCTAAACCCTAAACCCTAAGAAGCAACACGCTCCTCGGAGGCACTGGGTGTAAGCCGCGGTGGTGCGGGGCGTGCCTCCACGGGCCAGTTGAGAACTGTACGTATCCCCAAGCCTTAAAAGGGTTTAGGGTTTAGGGTTTAGGGTTTTAGGGTTTTAGGGTTTTAGGGTGTAGGGTGTAGTTATCCCCAAATCCAAGTGCACTGTATGCACGGGATGTATGCCCACTTGGAGGTTCCGGGTGCTTACCAATTGCTAAGTGTAGATATAACCCACTTAAGTACCCTAAATGGGTTGTATATTGGGCTACAAGCGCTGTAGAACCCTTGAACCCTTGAACCCTTGAGCCCTTGAACCCTTAAACCCTTAAACCCTTAAACCCTTAAACCCTTAAACCCTTAAACCCTTAAACCCTTAAACCTTTCTTTGGCAGTGTATACGAAGACCCACAGCGAGAAGCGATCCCAGAAAGGAAGTACATTGGAGTTTAGGGTTTAGGGTTTAGGGTTTAGGGTTTAGGGTTTAGGGTTTAGGGTTTAGGGTTTAGGGTTTAGGGTTTAGGGTTTAGGGTTTAGGGAGTCTTCAGGTAGGGTTCAGGCGGTCCAGGGTTCAAGGGTTCTAACGCCCGGACCTTGAACCCTAAACTTCAAATTCCTAGGGTTTAGGGTTTAGGGTTTAGGGTTTAGGGTTTAGGGTTTAGGGTTTAGGGTTTAGGGAGTCTTCAGGTAGGGTTCAGGCGGTCCAGGGTTCAAGGGTTCTAACGCCCGGACCTTGAACCCTAAACTTCAAATTCCTAGGGTTTAGGGTTTAGGGTTTAGGGTTTAGGGTTTAGGGTTTAGGGTTTAGGGTTTAGGGAGTCTTCAGGTAGGGTTCAGGCGGTCCAGGGTTCAAGGGTTCTAACGCCCGGACCTTGAACCCTAAACTTCAAATTCCTAGGGTTTAGGGTTTAGGGTTTAGGGTTTAGGGTTTAGGGTTTAGGGTTTAGGGTTTAGGGTTTAGGGTTTAGGGTCACGGCAAGCGACAAATGCCCCAAGCCCTTGACCTCAAAGCAGGCAGCCAATTTTCCATAACCCGCACAAGAGATCCCAAACCTCAAGAAAAAGGGAAAAAAAGGAAGAAGAGTTCTTATTAAGCACTACGCCTAAGGTCTGAATCTACCCTGAGCCCAAAACCCTAAACCCTAAACCCTAAACCCTATACCCCTCAACTCTCAACCTAAACCCCTGTCCATGGGCCTTCGGCAGGGGTGTAGGAGGTTTAGGCTCCGGCGGCAGTTCCCCTAAGTGGCCAGGGTTTAGGGTTTTTAGGGTTTTTAGGGTTTAGGGTTTGTAGGGTTTTTAGGGTTTATAGGGTTTAGGGTTTCGGTTTTAGGGGCTTAGGGGTTTCAGGGGTTCCGAGTCTTGGTCGGTTTAGGGGTGTTCAGGCGTTTTACGGGTGGTCTGTCGGGTTGTCGGGGGGTGTCGGCCTTCAGGCCGCTGGCGACTTTGGGGTGCAGGGTTATGCGGTTCTGTGGTTTAGGGTTTGATAGTTTGAGGAATTGCAGTTTGGGCTTCAAGGGTTTGGGGTTTAGGGTTTTGGGGTTTAAGGCTCAATTAGAGGTTTGGGTGGTAATGGGGTCTTTCCGGATCAGCCTAAGCCCTATACAGCCAAACCCCTGAAGCCTGAACCCTACAAGCCCCTAAATCTAAAGGATGGATGGTCTGGAGTGGGTCCAGGGACCCTATAACCTTTCCTCAGCCCGGCCCTAAGAACACCTACAGGACGACTATTTTGCTTCAGGGCCACCCCGAAAAATGAAAAAACAAATCTTCCTGATAAGGATAGTACTGGCAATATTGCTATGTGTTTATTGGGGGGTTCTTATTACGCAATAATAATAGCGGAGGGTTTTGGGCTTTGAGGTTTAGGACCGAGTTAGGGATGAGTTCCTTAGGGGAGAGGAGGACGGGTGGGGTTTGGGGGTTTAGCATGCACGACGCTTTAGCCAAAGCACGCTTCCAGCAAGGCTTAAAGATCACAGATGATGTGGTGGACTTTGTCGGGGAAATCCTAAGCCCTAAAGGCAAGGAAGCCCGAAACCCTGGGGTACAGGGTCGCGTCAATAGGGCTTAGTGGCCTGGCGTTTTTGGGGCTTACGGGAGGGTTTACGGGGTTTAGGGCGTTCAGGCCTAAAACCCTACCCCCTAAACCCTAAACTGGAAACCCTAAACCCTAAACCCTAAACCCTAAACCCTAAACCCTAAACCCTAAACCCTAAACCCTAAACCCTAAACCCTAAACCCTAAACCCTAAACCCTAAACCCTAAACCCTAAACCCTAAACCCTAAACCCTCCTTTTGTAGGGTTTTGAAGCTAAACTTCGGCCCCTGCTGGGGAGCGCGATACGCTCAAGCCTGGCTGGCGAGCATAAGGTGCAGGTTGGTTTTTCTTGTTTTGCCTTTAGGGTTTAGGGTTTAGGGTTTAGGGTTTAGGGTTTAGGGTCTAGGTTTTAGGGTTTAGGGTCCTTGGGCTCCACATGAACCCAAAAAAGGGTTTACGATTCAGATTACCTCAAAGGGGATTCTAGCAGTACAGGGCATATGACCCCAATTATAGGGGTCATTTGGTCCCCAAGGTTAACCACAGCTTACAAGGGCGATGACTATAAACAGATTATGTAGGGACTTTAATCATTAAAAGGGTGGTTCTAGTATGAGAGAAAGGGGACGCTAAGGGAAGACTATTAGTATGTATTCCGACCACGATATTTTTTGCTACAAGTGCCGTCATAGCCACGCGCGTGAACATAATTGCAGGACTGGTATTGAGGGGGCCGCGGGGTTTATGGCTTTACAGGCTTTGGGGTCCTTGGGGGGTTTCAAGGTGTCACGACCCTAACATTGGGGTCATATACCCCGTAAACTAGTATATTTCCTATCACGGCGCCCCTTCGAACCGCGATAAATGCACAACCCTGCCATCCCTAGCAGCACTACATACACCCTATGAACCCCAAACCCTGAACCCTCAACCCTAAACCCGTAACCCTAAACCCTGAACCCTAAACCCCAAACCCTAAACCCTGAACCCCAAACCTTGAAACCTTAGTCCAACGAGTTCCCCTGCCTGGCCCGGTCCACCTTCCGAGGCGGAGAGGCGGAAGGAGTCGGCCTCAGAAAGGGGGCTTTCGGGCCAGGGTTTGGGGTTTAGGGTTTGGGGTTTAGGGTTTGGGGTTTAGGGTTTAGGGTTTAGGGTTTAGGGCTTAGGGTTTAGGGTTTAGGGTTTAAGGTTTAGGGTTTGGGGGGTTTCTGGGGTTTCTGGGGTTTCGGGTTTAGGGTTTAGGGGTCTAGGGGTCCTCTGCTATCCGCATCCTATGGTTTGAAGTTTAAAGTTTAGGGTACAGTATCGGTTTAGGGTATGGGGTTTAGGCTATACTTAAGATTATAGGTTCAGGGTGATCGGTTTATAGGGTTTAGGGTTCACGGTTTAAAGTCAGACTTATAGAGGAACAACAGAAAAAATAGGGAATTTGCTCGGACGTCAGGTTGGGCTGGCAACCCCAAAACCCGAAAACCTTGAACCCCAAACCCGAAACGCTAAAAGCCTAGGCCCTAAACCCTAAACCCTACACCCTAAAACCAGAAACCCCATAACCCGAAACCCTGGAACCGAAAACCCGGACACCTTTTACCCTAAACCCTAAACCCTCAACCCCAAACCCCAAACCCTAAACCCTAAACCCAAACCCTGAACCCCAAACCCCAAACCCTATGAATCCTAAATCCTAAGCCCCAAACCCTAAACCCTAAACCCTAAACCCTAAACCCTAAACCCTAGTGTCCCCCGGGTCCCGGGCGAGGCTTCTGCGGCCTCCGCCGCTTTCGGCCGGGGCCGAGCGAGGCGCTCCGAGGCCAGGCGTTGGGCCCTTGCCAGGTCTGCCTCTTTGAAGGGTTTAGGGCTTAGGGTTTAGGGTTTAGGGTTTATGGTTTAGGGTTTAGGGTTTAGGGATTAGGGTTTAGGGTTTAGGGTTTAGGGTTTAGGGATTAGGGTGGGTTTAGTGTTTAGGGTTTAAGCGTTGGGCGGTGGCTTCGAACCCTAAAGTCCCCTAAATCCTGCAAGCCCTCAATCCTCAATCCCCAAATCCTGTGCGTCCTCATGGTGAGCCTAAGGCCCACAACATGGAAACCCCTAAACCCTAAACCCTAAACCCTAAACCCTAAACCCTAAACCCTAAACCCTAAACCCTAAACCCCAAAAAACCAAAAACAACTCCAAGAACTATAAGACCCTTTTCCCCTACAGGCCCTAGACCCTATGCACCCTAAACACCCTTATACACCCAACACACCCTATACACCCTAAACCCGAAACCCCAGAAACCCCCCAAACCCTAAACCCTAAACCCGAAACCCTAAACCCTAAACCCTGCGCGGCCTGATTGGGTAGGGGCGCTGCTGCATGGAGAGCGCGGAGCTGAAGTGGCGACATCTGAAAGGCGGGTGTCTGCAGGTTCTTCAGGAAGCCAGAGTTTAGGGTTTAGGGTTTAGGGTTTAGGGTTTAGGGTTTCAGGTTAGAGGGTGTATACACCCTCATAAACCCTAAACCCTAAACCAGGGTTGAGGGTCCCGGAGTGGCCTAGGAATGACGCAGTGGGTGCCCTGTGTTGTCTAAAGGCTTTGTCAGGGTTTAGGGTTTTAGGGTTTAGGGTTTGGGGTTTAGGGTTTGGGGTTTAGGGTTTGGGGTTTAGGGTTTGGGAATCAGGGTTTGGGGTTTAGGGTTTGGGTTTTAGGGTTTGAGTTTAGCGTTTGTGGTTTTCCGGTTTGGGGTCTAGGGTTGCAGCCAGGGCAAATGCAGGAAAGCTTCTGAAGCGTCAACGCGGGCAATTGGCCTTAAGCATGTTGTAAGCAAAACTGAAAGTACATCCGACGCCTTAATAAAGTGCTAAACCCTATGAACCCCGTAAACCCGGTAAACCCTAATTACAGACCCTGTGAAATCAAATGAACCCCATCAACCCTGCAAAACCGAAAACAAAGCCATAAACCTGTAAACCCTTAGCCATAAACCCAATAAACCCCTAACCCGAACCGTGAAACCGAAACCCTAAGCCCTAAACCCTCTGAACCCTGTAAACCCTGTAACCCTACACACCCTATGAACCAAATAATCCCTAACACCCCTATCAGCCTAAACGGGCCCTGAACCCGAACCCCAAACACGAATCACGGGCCTCACCCTTGCAGGTCCACTCGCCAAGAACCAGCTCCTGATGCCCAACCACCAGGAGGGTTTAGGGTTTAGGGTTTAGGGTTTAGGGTTTAGGGTTTAGGGTTTAGGGTTTAGGGTTTAGGGTTTAGGCTTTGGGGTTTGGGGTTTGGGGTTTGGGATTAGGGTTTAGGCTTTAGGAAACCTCGACATTGTTGGGACTCCCGCCTGTTTTTTTAAGCTTGTGGGGTTCTAGGGGTCTAGGCTTTACGGCGATGGGGGATTAAGGGTCCCAGTCTTGGGGGTCAGAGAGTTCAAGGGTTCCCTGGGTTTAGGGGTTATAACTTAAGCATAGTGTCAAGGGCTTATAGGGTGCAGGCGCCAACACCCGACATCTCTAAATCAACCCCGCACACCCGAAACCGAAGTTCTCCTGGACGATAACCCTTGGACCTTCACCCCTAGCCCGTCAACCCTACACCCTAAACGCTAAACCGAAGCCCGAAACCCCAAACCCTAAACCCTGAACCCTAAACCCTAAACCCTAAACCCTGGACGCCCCCCCTAAACCCCAGCCGAGGCACGCCGCAGCCGCAACAGCAGGGTCGAAACCGGGGCCTTGGATGGCGGCTTTGGGGGTTTAGGGTTTAGGGGTTTAGGGGTTTCGGAGGTTAAGGGGTTTTAGGGGTTTAGGGGTTTAGGGTTTTTTAGGGGGTTCAGGGGTTTAGGGGTTTAGCGGTTTAGGGGTTTAGGGGGTTAAGGGGTTTAGGGGTTTAGGGGCTAGGGTTACCGGTTACAAACACTCAACCCTTTAACGTCAAAAGGGTGGCTTGCCAGGCTCCAAACCCCAAACCCTAGACCCTAAACCCTGAACCCCAAACCCTTTCCTCTCACCTGGCCTTTTTCGCCACTTTAGTCGCTTTTCAGCCAAGACGGCTGGCGCATTGCCTGGAACTTATGGCACGCAGCTTCGCCCAACGTTTGCCCGTTTAAAGCTTATAGGGTTATACTGTTATACTTTTTATGTTCGGCCGATGCCAGCCGTTGCCGATGGTGGACGCGTTCCTCGGCGTCGGCGGTGTAGCCCGTGGGTATGTGATGAAGGGACTCCTTGACGTCCGGCGGGGGAAGCTGCAGCCTCCCTAAACCCTAAACCCTAAACCCTAAACCGCTAAACCCTCCTCCCCTTAAGAGGGTCGACGAGCATGGCCTCGTGACGGTAGTGCCATGGGGCGAACTGCCGACGATCCTCGAGCCACCTGTCGTGGCAACGGCATGATTTTGCGGCGCCGGACGGCCGTTCTCGTCCTCGGCTGGCGCTGTGAATCATGGCAGCCTTATAGGGTGAAACAGAGCAATTTCCAGGTGGATACGTTGAGGGTTTCGGGTTCAGGGTTCAGGGTTTAAGGTTCAGGAGCCTTATGCGGGTGCCTGCATAATTAAGGGGTATGTAAAGGTGCTAAGGCCTATAGATGGCCTGCAAGAAGCCTTCCCCCAAATAAGGCTGCTGTTCAGGGCTTAGGGTTTAGGGCTGAGCAGGCCCAACTGATACACGCTCTACCCCCAAGCCCTCAACCCCCCCCCCCCCCCTCCCAAACCAAACAGAAATACACGAACCTTCATCTCCATGCAGACCATGGCCCGATCCTTCAACCCTTTGACCCTCGAACCTGATCATAACCCCTGCCGCCAGTGCAAGATGGGTTTAGGCCCTCTAGGCTGTTTAGGATTTAGGGTTTAGGGTTTAGGGTTTGGGGTTAGGGTTTAGGGTTTAGGGTTTAGGGTTTAGGGTTTAGGGTTTAGGGTTTAGGGTTTAGGGTTTAGGGGCCTGAATCACTGAAGGGAACCGTCTCCCTTCAAAAGGGTAAATGCGCTCAATACTTTAGACTTCTCTGAGCTCTCCAACCTCTGGCAGTTCATGGTGTTAGAGTTTAGGGTTTAGGGTTTAGCTCTCCAACCTAGTTGAAGCTCGCTAGACCAGTCACCATATCACAATAAGGGTACCCTTCTTTGGGGTTGGTTACGCTATAAAGGGCACCTTGAAGCCAAAACAGGCAGGAAGGCTTCAGTATGAGCCCTCGCCCCCCCCCCCCCCCCCCCCAAAGTGTGGAAAATCGAAAGCTGAGAGGTTGTCAAGGTTTGGGCTTTGGTGTCGGCGGGAGAACTTTGAGGCATAGGGCTTACGGCACTACCTAGAGCAGCAACCCTGCATCCTAACAAGGCGGAAAAGTCTGTCAAGCCCTGTGTGCTAAGAACAGGACCCTAAACCCTAACCCCTAAACCCTAAACCCTACACCCTAGACCCTAGACCCTAAACCCTAAACCCTAAACCCTAAACCCTAAACCCTTGGCAATAATGACAGCACAGCTCCCTAAATTGCGAGGGTATATCAGGTAAGGTCTTCCCCAAAGGACACCCAAGACAGCCACTCACCAATAAAATGTATACTCACAAATAACAGAAACATACACCCTACTTCACACCTGGTCACTTTTCTAAGTTATGGTCCCTTTTGATAAGACGGCCCCTAAAATCTTATCTAGAGCACCCGAACAGGACCATCATTTAGAGCAATGACCATCTATAACTTCGGTTATAGGCAGGACACTAAACACTGACCCCAACCCTACTATTTGCTTAACCCCAAAATGAAGAACAACAATGCCTACGTTGCCCTAATCAGGAAGAATCTACTTGGTGCTTTTGGGGTGGTTCTTAAGCAAATAGTAGCCCTAAACCCTAACCCCTAAACCCCAGAACCCCAAAACCCGAAACCCTAAATCCTAAACCCTCAACCCTAAACCCTAAACCCGAAACCCTAAACCCTACCCAAAGCCCCAAACCCTAAACCCTAACCTCAGGTGCCGCAGAGTAGGGCTAACCCCTAAACCCTAAACCCTAAACCCTAAACCCTGAACCCTAAACCCTCAACTCTGAACCCTAAACCCTAAACCCTGAACCCTAAACCCTAAGCCCTAAACCCAAACCCAAAGTCCCAGGCTGGTAGGCTACATCGTCGTTGTCCTGCCGGGCTCGTCTTGATGGGATGGCTTAGGGTTTAGGGTTCAAGGTTTCGGGTTTAGGGTTTAGGTTTAGTGTTTAGTGTTTAGTGTTTCGGCAAACCAAGCAAGGGCGGATGCATCTCATGAAACACGCCTGCACCAGTCCACCCCAGCGTTGATAGACGCACTCTCCGGTTGTTCCACGGACCCTACCAGTAGCCCCCTTCAGGGGGCTTTTGCAAAACCTGACGCCCTAAACCCCAACCCTAAACCCCAAACCTGAAACCCTAGACCCTAATCCCCAAACCCCAAGTCCTGAACACCAAACCCTACGACAGAGGGGGGGGCGGTGGGAGTCCTTGGACAAGCCCTCCCCTTTCTCAATTCGGAAGTCCATCTCTAGCTCCTGTCAAGATGTGGGCACAGAGGCACTATGGCTGAGGGTTTAGGAGTTTAGGGTTTAGGGTTTGGGGTTTAGGGTTTAGGGTTTGGGGTTTAGGGCTTAGGGTTCAGGAGTTTAGGGCTTAGGGTTTAGTTTAGGAGCTCAGACTTCAGAAGTGTAGGAGTTTAGGAGTTTAGGAGTTTAGGAGGTTAGGAGTTTAGGAGTTTAGGAGTTTAGGAGTTTAGGAGTTTAGGAGTTTCGGAGCGCAAGACCCTGTAGCTAAGGTCATGTAGGAGGCCTGCTTCATTGAAGTGGATAGTTTAGCTCTTCAAGGGTTTAGGGTTTAGGGTTTAGGGTTTCAGGGTTAGGCTCTGCAAGAATGTGATTTTTTAACTTGGGATGCTCCCCTTCTTATACTAACTGTCCCTAATAGACACTATACTCGGTGGTACTATAGTCCACATTCAGAAGTAAGGGGGAACACCCCCAAATGGTAACTATTTCGTCTTCGGGAAAAGGTTGGAAATTGTTTCGGCAGCTTCATGCATTCTATTCCTTAATCCTTAGGCCCAAGCAAGCCCAACAACCTTTTTGTAAGAAGACCTTTCGGCCCCAAAACCCGAAAACAACAGTCCTTCGCGCCTTAGGGTCACCAAAACCCTAAACCCTAAACCCTAAACCCTAAACCCTAAACCCTAAACCCTAAACCCTAAACCCTAAACCCTAGGTAGACTTATGCAGGAGAGGCGGGGGGTCGAGGGTTGAGGGCTGAGGGCTCCAGATTCAGGGTGTTTGAGGGCTTCCTTCTCTTTTCCATCCCCCAACATGCGCGGTTAAGGGTTTTAGGATTTAGGATTTAGGGGTTTAGGGTTTAAAGGTTTAGGGTTTTAGGGTTTAGGGTTTAGGGATATTCTAAGCAGCAGTGATGTGTCATAGAAGAATGGCCCCCGGAAAAGTGACTTAGAACACCCTCACTAGTAACAGTACCATTACAAGGTTCGGGACTAAGGGAACCCGAAACCCTGAACCCTTGCTAACCCTAAACCATAAACCCTAAACTCCGAATCCGAAAACTGCAATTGAGGAAGCTCAAGCATTTCAACCTCAGGGCACGCGCAAGCATTTGGAATGCTTTACAGACTGGGCACCGTATCGTTGCCGTGCCTTGGGATTGTGGGTATTATATTCGGGTTTGTAGGTTTGTAGGGTTTACAGGGCTTACAGGGCTTTTATAGTATAGGGTTTACAGGATTTATAGGGTTTACAGGGCTCTATGCTGGTGATGGAAAAAGTTAGTTCTACCAAGTGTAAAGGCACTTCCTGGTGCTCCTCACAGCTCAAAAGCAGACTACCTGCGAGGTGGGCCATAGTGGAGGTCTTTTGCTCCACTGCGGCCCACCGGGTTTGCAAGACCCGGCTTAAAATCGAGACCCAGGAGTAACCTAGGAACAAAAAGGGTGCCCTTTTGGGTTAAAGGGTGCTTCTGGGGGAGCCTAAACCCCAAAACAAAGGAATAAGAGCCCACTCTGGGTCATAACCCCTTAATCATGAGGCCCGGAAGCTACAAACCCCAACATTTTGCAGCCCCCATCCCTGCTAAAGGGTTGAGGGTTTGGGGTTTGCCCCAAACCCCAAACCCCAAACCCCAAACCCCAAACCCCAAACCCCAAACCCCAAACCCCAAACCCCAAACCCCAAACCCCAAACCCTAAACCCGAAATGCATGTGGTCGTTGTTACAAAACAGGTACAGGTCCTAGGAGGGCCCTTAAGAACCCTGAACCCTAGCCTCTTAACCCCAATAAGGGAACGTATAAGATGTCGCAAGGGCCTACCTAGTTTTGATACTAGGTCAGAGGCACTTCCTAAACCCCGAACCCGAAACTTAAGCCCTTGCCTTAACCCTTCCCCAACCACCCCCGCCATAGTGGTCCAATTTAGAACAACTCCCGTGTGTGAATTTCAAATGCCAAGTCAAGCCAAGGGGAGAGGACAACGTTCCCTGTTCAGGGTACCCTAAACCGCCCAAACCCAAACCCTAAACCTGCGACCCTAAACCCTAAACCCTAAACATCCCTAAACCCGAAACCCTGAGGCCCAAGGGTTGATGTCCTAAACCCCGGACCCCCAAAACCCCGCGAGCAGAGTCGTGACGCATATTAATTTAAGGCTACGGCAAAACCAATTCCAAAAAAACATTTTAGGGTTTAGGGTTTAGGGTTTAGGGTTTAGGGTTTAGGGTTTAGGGTTTAGGGTTTAGGGTTTAGGGTTGGTCTGGACCTAAACCCTGTATTCTACACCCTGCGTACAAACCCTGGACACTACTTCCTGAACTTTAAAACCTAAACCCTAACCCCTATAAACCCTACACCTGAACCTGAAACCCTAAACCCTAAATCCCAAACCCTAAACCCAAAGTCCCAAACCCTAAACCCTAAACCCTAAACGGTGCCCACAAAAGGTCCCCTGAGGGCCCAAGTACTCTATACTGAGGGCTTCAGGTCCCAGCGATAATCCTGAAGGATTTGTTGGTCTTAAGCCCTGAATGCTCCGGTTTAGGATTTAGGGTTTAGGGTTTAGGGTTTAAACCTTAACCGATGAACCCTAACCCTAAACCCTAAACCCAACCAGCCCCACTGGACAACAAAAGCTCTGCTCACTGAGCCTTACCAATACTCCCCGAAGATCGCTGGGAGGTCAAGGCACTTGAACATGCCTCTCGCTTCGTTACGGTTGAAACGGTTCTTAGGGTTCGGGTTCTGGGTTCTGGGTTCTGGGTTCTGGGTTCTGGGTTCTGGGTTCTGGGTTCTGGGTTCTGGGTTCTGGGTTCTGGTTCAGGGCTTAGGCATCAGGGTTGGGGTTTCGGGCTTCGGGGTTTGAGGTTAGGGTCTAGGTGTATGAGTAGGAAACTCACGGTTTTGGGATGCTTGAGACTACGAAGGCTGCTGAACCAGAGACTCCGAAACCCGTACTTAAGGAATATCCCTTACATGACATATAATAGGAACCCGAATATGACTTTTCTATAGGAGAGTATAGTATCCCAAAAAGTGTAAAGTGTACTCATTCAGCTACTAAGAGTAGCTCTGTTTGTTTTGGGATGGGTCAGGGCGGTCCGGATTGCGATCTTGGGATCCTCTGACGATCTATGACGACCGCTGCGCGTGCAGATGTTGGGCATTGCAATTTAGGGTTTAGGGTTAGGGTTGTGCCAGAAACCATCTCAAAGAATTCAGCCCTGTCCTCTTAAGGTAGTTCCATGGCCCCTTCGTATGGGCCTTGAAGGCACCATGAAACTGCCCTTGGATGTTCCCACAACCCTAAACCCTAAGCCCTAAGCCCAAAACTGTGGTAAGCTAGGTTACCCAATGACCTAAAAAATCCAACTAAGCGTACCTATTTGGATATAACTAAAGGCCTTATCTGGGACCTGAACCCCCTGGGCTGGTTTGGAGGGAATAAGGGTCCCTAAACCCTAAACCCTAAACCCTAAACCCTAAACCCTAAACCCTAAACCCTAAACCCTAAACCCCTGGCATCCTGGGGAGATTGAAGCGTCTGAGAAACATCAAGAGCAAAAAGCAAGCGCACAAACCAAAAGGCATACCCTAAAGCCTAACACCCTACAACCCTCAACAACGAACTCCTTAAACCTGCTATGCCATATGGCATCCTCAGCACGATACCATGAATGGCATCATGAACACAGGTCTAAGAAGGCGTATTCCTTCAACCCTGAACCCCTAAACCGAAAACCTTGTAAGCCCACCGTAGAGTCCCTCAAAGCCCCAAGACCGAGACTTTAAGGACTAGGGTTTGAGGGTTGGGGATGTAGGCTTCAGGGGTTTCGGGTTTAGGGATCTGGGGTTGAGGGTTCAGGGATTAGGGTTGGGGTTTAGGGTGTAGGGTGTAGGGGTTGGGGTTTGGGGTTTAGGGTTTAGGGTTTAGGGTTTAGGGTTTAGGGTTTAGGGTTTAGGGTTTAGGGAAACTCAGCCTTCATGACCGGCGCTGTTCGGGTGGGCGCCATCCCGGCTGCCACCCTCTGGCCAATGGCCCTTCCTGGTTTAGGGTTTCGGGGTTTAGGGGTTTAGGGGTTTAGGGTTTAGGGGTCTAGGGGTTTAGGGTTTAGGGGTCTAGGGGTTTAGGGGTTTAGGGGTTTAGGGGTTTCGGGGTTTCGGGGTTTAGGGGTTTAGGGGTTTAGGGGTTTAGGGGTTTAGGGGTGTAGGGGTGTAGGGGTTTAGGGGTTTAGGGATTTAGGGGTTTAGGGGTTTAGGGGTTTAGGGGTTTAGGGGTCTAGGGTTTAGGGGTCTAGGGTTTAGGGGTTTGGGGGTTTAGGGGTTTAGGGGTTTAGGGGTTGAGGGGCTGCAGGTCTACCGGGTTAAGGGTTTGGGTTGAGGGGTTTCTAAGGGTGGGGTTTAGGACCTTAAGGTTTTTGGGGTTAAGGGTTTGGGGCTTAGGGGGTGGTAAGGTCTGTGGTTGTAAAGCTGGGGTTTAGGGGCTACGGTTTAGGGTGAGACTTGAGGGTTTGAGGGTCTAGAGTCTGGTTTAGGTTTGGGGTCTGGGGTTTAGGGTTTAGGGTTTAGGGTTTAGGGTTTAGGGCTAGGGTTTAGGGTTTAGGGTTTAGGGTTTAGGGTTTGGGGTTTAGGGATTCGGGCCGAGGCTTGACCCCTTCGCAAGATCGTGGCAAGGGTCGGATCGCGCGCCACGTCCTGGAAGAAGTCGATATAGTGGTCCACCTGGGCAGTGTGTTTAGGGTTTAGGGTTTGGGGTTTAGGAAACTTAGGGTTTAGGAAACTTAGGGTTTAGGGTTTAGGGTTTAGGGTTGAGGGTTGAGGGTTGAGGGTTTAGGGTTTGGGGTTTAGGTTTAGGGTAAAGGGCTCAGGTCAACAGAGCTGTTGTGCCGGGTTTGACTAGGCTTTTGTGGGGTTGGGTTCTTATAACCCTACATGGTCAGTGCTCACAGTTCTGATCCCTTTTTGGGGTACCCTAGCCGCCTTATGATTTCGACCCCGAAAGGAACTAAGTTCTGACGAAGTGACCACATAAATGTGCACACGTGCACACAAAACGCACACTTTTTTTTTCTGGGAGCGGAAAGAGGGAAAGGCGGGATACCAGGGTTCAGCATGAGCATCTATTGAATGGACAGCATTGCCCTGACGTCTTGCAGGGTTGTAATGTCACGATGCAGCTCGGATTTGGACGCGAAAATGCTTAATTAGGGTATAAGGAGCCCTGGCAGCCCCAGTAGCCATATGGGTAGTTCTCTAAAGAGGGTCCCTTTTTGGGTACCCATTATCAGGCGGCACCCTTTAAAAAGGACCCCCCAAAAAGGTACACGAATTTAGAGAACTACCCATATTACAATAAGCAATAAGGGCACTCTTTCTTTGGGCTTGGTTCCTTTATGAGGGAACCTTGAACCCAAAAAAGGCGAAAGGGCACACCTGGGCCGCCAAGACTGCTTTAGCTGACTAAGGTTTAGGGTAAGGGGGACCCTGAAAGCGGAACCCCTTCTTAGCCCGCTCCTGGCTCTCTTAAACAGGGACCTTATTCAGAGGGTCTATATCCCCAAGGGTCCCACTAATCCTATCCCCTGCTGATGAACCTGCAACCAGCTTGGCCTTGTCTCTGGTGGGCCCGTGGCGGTCACTAGAGCCCCCTAAACCCCAAACCTTAACCCCTAAACCCCTAAACCCCTAAACCCCAAAACCCCAAAACCCCTAAACCCCTAAACCCTAAACCCTAAACCCTAAACCCCAACCACAATCCCTAAACCCTAACTTGAACCCCTGAGCTCCACAAAGACGCCTCGTTCCACGTGGCCATCTCGGCGCGTATCTCCTCGACAATGGCCAGGTGCCGCCTGAGGTGCGCAAGGGTGCGGGGTTTGGGGCTTAGGCGCTTAGGATTTAGGGATTCCAGTTTAGTCAGACCCTAAACCCTAAACCCTAAACCCTGAATCCTAAACCCAAAACCTTTGGCGGGTGTTAGGCTGGGGGTTTGGCATGTGGGGCTAAGGATTTAGGGCGTTTTAGGGTTCGGGGTTTGGGGTTTAGGGTTGAGGGCCTGGCTACTGCTACTTATTCCTCCTCCTCCTCCTCTTACTACTACTACTACTACTACTACTACTACTACTACTACTACTACTACTACTGCTACTACTACTACTACTACTACTACTACTACTACGACTACGACTACGACTACGACTACGACTACGACTACGACTACGACTACGACTACGACTACTACTACTACTACTACTGCTGCTGCTGCTGCTACTACTACTGCTGCTGCTGCTACTACTACTACTACTACTACTACTACTACTACTCCTACTCCTACTCCTGCTCCTGAAAACTGCTCCTGGTCCTGCTCCTGCTCCTGCTCCTGCTACTGCTATTGCTACTGCTACCACGACTGCTGCTACTGCTGCCTTTAGGGTTAAGGGCTTAAGGGGTTTGAGTTGGGTTTTGATGGCTTTGAGGTGTAGGGTTTAAGGATTAGGGTTTAGGGGTTTTGGGTTTTGGGTTTAGGGTTCAGATGGGCGATGGTTATTAATTTTAAGGGCTCAAGGATTGAGTTGAGGGGTTAGATGGACTAAGTATTGGGCTTAGGGTTTGGTCTTGTCGTTAAGGTTTGAAGTTTTAGGGTCCAGGGTTTCAGTAGGGTTCTGGGCCGGAAAAACCATGACCCTGAAAGGCACCTAGGATCTTAGGATTTAGGGTTTTAGGGAACTACGTCGGGGTTTTTCAGGCAGTGTTTAGGGCGTCATGGTCTAGGGCCGGAGCAGCGTGTAGTCGTTGTTCGCATAGGGGCTTCCAAGCACCAGCCGAGCACCTGAGCGTCAAGCGCCAAGTGCGCGGAAGTTTTTAGCGCTGAACAGGCTTCCAGGGCTTAGAGCTTACAGGGCGAAGGGTCTGATTCCGGTTTAGGGGCTTCGGGCTTACCACGCAGGGTTTGGGGATTTCACGATCTTGTACACCTGCGCAGGCGGCCGTGATCAGTTTCGATTTTGACGGACCTAAACTCTGAACCCTAATCCCGAACGATGGTGTAGATTTCAACTGTTCCCCTGTCCCCAGGGATCCATACAGGAAGAGGAATCGACTATAAGATGGCCCGGGCCCGCAAAGCTCCTTTCCAAGAGAAAATAGTTGGGCTTAGGGTTTTGAGTTTAGGGCTTAGGGTGTGTAGAGTTTCGGGGGTTAGGGTTTATAGGGTTTAGAGTTTAGGGCATAACCTTTCTTGTGGAAACACTGCGGGAGGACACTTGCCGACAAGCGGGACCACGACCGGGAAGGGCTCACCACAGAGCATCTGTTCCAGCAAGTCTACGAGACAGCAGCCAACCCGGTGCTTTCCCGGAAGTCACAGCAGCTCTGGCTTTAGGGTTCCTCGGGGTTCAGGGTTTAGGGTTTAGGGTTGTGAAACTGAGAATTGCCATTGTCCACAGTTA